>CM035152.1:38871614-39155391 GCA_020205615.1 Panax quinquefolius
CTTCCTAACACCACAACCCCAGAATTGACTGATGTGAGTTCATACAAGTCATCGACTCTAAATCTATACCCAATCACGATGCAACCAGGAAAAGAACTAACAACTTTGTAAGGCCCTTGGATGACATCTATAAAACGCTCAGAAATACTCTCCGCTTCAACCCTTTTCTTAAACCAATGTTGGAAATTAGCATTAGTGAATGTTTCCAATTCTGCTGTAGTAAAAGTTGGGTTAGAAGAATACGCTTCCTCTTTGAATGAATTGCGATATTAGTAAAATGTCTTTAACCTATATAGAGATGACTACACTTGTAAATTGTACTAACTGGAGCAAATAAGCTTAGACTTACGTGATGTATGATGATACTTTGGGCATATTTAGAAGCACGTATGTAGATACAATCTTCAACTCTTTGTCACTTAAGTAAGTCAGAATCTCATGGCCAAATGGTTTAGCTGGATATGTGAATACAGCTAACTCATTATCAGCATGAGTCATTAGACCAACAACCTCATTCTTTGCTAAACGGTTGTGCTTTGTTGAGACAACATCGTCAAAATACAATGAGCAGAAGTTGACAAGCTCTTCCTCTGTATATCGTTCAACAATAGAACCCTCTACACGAGCTTTGTTCTTGACCTTTTGTTTTAATCGGCGCATAAACATACGATAAATAATATGCAAACTTAGTGAAGTATTATTAATATGAGCAGGATAGAGCAATTATAAAGTTTATATATTACCTCTCAAAAGGATACATCCACCGATATTGCACCGGTCCTCCAAGTTTCAGTTCATACGACAGATGAATAGGCAGATGTTCCATCGAGTCAAAAAATTTTGGAGGGAAGATCATTTCAAGCTTGCACATGGTAAACACAATATTCTTCTCCATCTGCTCGACTTCACTGTGCTTAATTATGGTTGAGCAAATATCTCGAAAGAAATTTGGCAGTTCGGTCAATGCATCCAGATCTTTTCTGGGTAACATCTCACAAAATGCAATTGGAATCAACTTCTGCATGAATACATGACAATTGTGACTCTTGAATCCAAAAATTTTCAATTGCTCAACCTTACAACAACGTGTTATGCTCGACGCATATCCATCTGGGAGCTTCAACCCACTAACCCACTTATAGACGTCTTCAACTTGTTGCTTGGTAAGACTTAATGGAGCTTTAGGTTTCGTAGTGTTAGGGTGAAGCCACAATTCTGGCCTAATGTTCAATGCCTCCAAATCTTTTCGAGCATTGTCATTGTCTTTAGTTTTACCACTCCCATCTAACACGATGTAAAATCAAGTTCTCGAAAATATTCTTTTCGGTATGCATGACATCTATACAATGACGAACTGAAAGTGTGCCCCAATACAACAACTCAAACCATATAGGCAAGTGTGTCCAATTATGAGTCTTCCCATACCTGGCTACTCTCAATTTACTGTGTTCCTTCCCCGGCAAAGGAAAATCAAGTTGATTCAACCACTCCAAGACCTCACTGCCCGACAGCCGACCAACAACCCCCTTCTTCTCTATCTTTCTGTTGATCTGTGTAGACATCTTTCTGTAATTGTGATCAAGAGGTAAGAATCTACGAGCAGTTCTAAAGATACTACATTTCCGCCCATGCTGCAACTGGTTGCCTTGCACATCCCCTATACACACTGGACATGACAGCTTCCCGTGAGTTGACCAACCACTAACCATCCCAAGAGCCGAAAAGTCAGTGATAGTCCATAACAGGGTTACCTTCATCACAAAATTCTAGCATATTGATTTATCATACGTCTGAACCCCTGTCTCCCACAACATCTTTAGTTCATCCACTAATGGTCGAAGGTACACATTAAGATCTTTTGTAGGACTTTTATCCCCCGGGATGAGTAAAGTCAAAAACAAATATGGATCCCTCATGCACATTGCTGGTGTAAGATTATAAGCGACCATAATGACTGGCCAAACTGAGTACGGCTGGCTAAAATTATTAAAAGGGCAAAAGCCATCAGTAGCCATGCCAAGCCTAACATTCCTAACTTCTTCCGTAAACTCAGGATAATTTACATCAAATATCTTCCATTCATCTCCATCCGCTGGGTGAGTCAGCTGACCAGGCACGATATCCCTTGTTCGATGCCAACTCATATGTTGAGCCATATGAGACGAAATGAATAGCCGCCGAAGTCTCGGTGCAAGTGGAAAGTACCGTATGATTTTCCTGGGAACATGTTTCTCCTTCCCACCACGTTTTGTAACCTTGTAGCGCGATAAGCTGCATATATCACACTGTCCCTTATCTCTGTCCTACCCATAGTATAACATGCAATCCTGCTCACAAGCATCGATTTTCTAATACCCATATTTAACCCCTTGACCATCTTCTTCACTTCGTAATAATTCGCAAGAAGAGTATAATCCTTGGGTAAGAACTGTCCAATTATAGCGAGCAAATCGTTGAAACCTCTCTCACTACAGTTGTGTTCATTCTTGAAGTGTAAGAGCTTCGTCACTGCAGAAACCTTGGTGTTCGTATCATTTTCGGTATACAACGCGACCCAAGATTCAGATAGCAACTTGTAAAAGGCAACAACTGTATCATTTGGCACTTGCTTCTCACTGCTTGAAGAAGGTTCATATTCAGCCAGTCAATAGTAGTAGGGCCATAAGCATCAACCAACATCTCAACTGGATCATAGTTTTCGACGTATGAATCCTGTGGAATTGGTTGTTCCACAATATTTTCAATCACTTCTGATTCCTCGTGATGAGTCCATACGAAGTACCCATCTACAAATCCACGAGAAAATAAGTCGAATTTAATCTCGTCGACTTTCTTCCAAATCAGATTTTTACACTTGACACACGGGCATCGCATCTTCCCATGCGGATCATCCGTATGTTCTAGTGCTTTGTTCAAGAAATCTAAAACCCCAACACGATAAGCTGAGACTAATCCCCTCCCATCACTGGGTATCCTACGGTACATCCAACTCCGGTCGACTGACATTTTTAACTACACAAAAGTACGCATTAAGTTAATTTGGATATTCATGCGTGAATTAGATTTACCTAGTATCTCTACAGGACAGGGGTAAGGTTTCTATCCCGTTATTGGATGTGTCTCGTCACTAGTGCAAACACGTTGAGTACGTTTCATGAGTTTCAAGAAAATTTCGGCAGCACCTCCCCATGGTCTCCAAGCACACGAAATAGACTAAGATAACTTAATCTAAGTATGCACTCGGAGAACATATAGAGATAACAGTCGATTAATCCTCAAAATAACCAAAAATATACCGTTTCGTATTTGCACCGGCCTAAGTGAGAGACATAACATCCAATAACAGTCCCAAACTGGGGATTGTTCGACATTCACCCCTATTGAGTGTATGTCAAACGGGTTTCTAAGTTTCAAAGTATAGTACATATATAATTGAAAATGCTACTTAGTTTATTGAAAATTGTGGCAAACTACACAAATGCTACTTAGTTTATGAGAATTTATGTGGAATCTCTACTTGAGTCGACAACCGGGAAATAAAAAGGGTCGTAGTTCTTGTTGTGTCCTATACTCGAATAATAAAGTTAATTCAATTACTGCAAACATTCCTCACTATTCCATCATAACAGATGACAACATCCCGAAGGAGTTCCATTAAGCTATTGAACAAAGTTTCAGCTTAAGTAACCCTCTAGATGAACAAATGATCACTTCTCTACTAGGAATGAATCATCTTCCCCATATGGGTCCAATCCATGATATAGACAGCTTCTCACCACTCTGAATTCCTCAAATGGATAGTTCTCATTCAAAAGGTGAGACGTTCTGTGAGAACTACTCATCTGAGGAATTCAGAGTGGTGAGAAGCTGTTTATATCATGGATTGGACCCATATGGGGAGATGATTCATTCCTATGGGAGAAGTGATCGTTCGCTCATTTAGAGGGTTGCTTAACCTAGAACTTTGTTCAACAACTTACTAGCACTCTTTCCGGATGTTGCCATCTGTTATGATGGATCAGTGAGGAATGTCTGCAGTAATTCAATTACCTTTATTATTCGAGTATAGGACACAAACAGGAACTACGACCGCTTTTTTTTAATTGTTTAGAGGAACCTATTGAGTACTATTTAGTCAAGAATCGCTATGTCAAAACCTGCATACAAGAAAGAGTACATATATATATAGGGAGAGTTTATTGCATTTATATATTGAAAATTGTGGCAAACTAAGCAAATGCTACTTAGTTTATTTTGCCAATGTTAATAAACTAAGTAAGTGGTACTTAGTTTATGAGAATTGTTATTTGGAATCTATAGAGACTACTGTTCGACATTCACTTCTAGCTATACTTAGTTTATTTTGCCAATGATGATAAACTAAGTAAGTGGTACTTAGTTTATGAGAATTATTATTTGGAATCTATAGAGACTACTGTTCGACATTCACTTCTAGCTATACTTAGTTTATTTTGCCAATGATGATAAACTAAGTAAGTGGTACTTAGTTTATGAAAATTGTTATTTGGAATCTATAGAGACTATTGTTCGACATTCACTCATACTTAGTTTATTATTATTATTTTTTTATTTTAATTTGTACTATATTATATAATTGGCTTATTTATTTATTAAATTTACTTTATTAAATTAAATTAAATTAAATCATTTTATTTTATTTATTTATTAAACTAAATTAAATTAAATTTTTTATTACTTTTTATTTTATTTTGTATTATATTATAAAAGTTCTAATTTAATTTAATTTAATTTGATTTCGTAATTAAAATTATTTTATTTTATTTTATCTTGTATTATATTATATAATTTTTAATGTTTTTTATTAAATTAAATTAAATTAATTAAATTTATTTTATTTTTAAATTTAATTTAATTTAGATTATTTAAATTAAATTAAATTTATTTTATTTTATTATTTTTATTAATTTTATTTTATTAAATTATATTTTATTTATTAAATTAAATTTTTTTTTATTTTTTATTCAAATTAATTTAATTTATTTTTTATTTTATTTTACTTTATTTTGTATTATATTATGTTATTTATTTTATTTTTAAAATTTATTTTATTTAATAAACTAAATTAAATTATATTTACTTTATTTTATTTTAGTAGTAAGAAACTAAGTAAATGGTACTTAGTTTATGATTTATTAATATTGGGAAGCTAATTACTAATACATATACATGCAAGGCCCAAATAATATTCTCAATTTCATAATTATTATGAAATTTACATCATAAATTCAGTCGTAAATAGCAAATATATCAAGATTAAAAACAGTCCTAAAATCAGTTACATTATGATAAGGAACCCAAATTTGATATCAATATTCTGCAATTTCCAAATTCCAAATAATATGCACTTAAATAATATGTAGTCCACAAACCCAAAATCAAAATTCCAATTTCAGCAATCAGCAATATAAACAAGAAGAATAGGACCCAAATTTTAAATTTCAAATCACTCCCAATTCCAAGAAATGGACCCAAATTTTCAACCCACAAATTCACAGCAACAACATATTATCCAAATTGGGTTAATCTCATATTCAAACTCAAACTAAACCTAAAACAAATTAAGCCACAAATTTCACAATTGCAAAAGATTAACCCTAAAAATCTAATACTTGGCAGAAAACTAACCTTGAAATTGAATTAATGTGCAAACTAACCGACGGTAGTGCTTGATGGTGGTTGCTGGTGGTGTCAGTGATGGTGCGTGGTTCAACCGACGGTGTTGGTGGCGTCTACTGGTGGTGGAACCGATTGACAGTGATGGTGGTGATGGCAGTATATACGTGGTGGTGGTGGAATCGAAGGTGGTGGTGGTGGTAGTGGTGGCAGTACGTGGTGGTGGTGGAATCGAAGGTGGTGGTGGTGGCAGTACGTGGTGGTGGTGGTAGTACGTGGTGGAACCGGTGGTGCACGTGGTGGAACCGGTGATGGTGGTGGTGGCAGTACGTGGTGGTGGCGGCGATGGTGGTAGCGTGAGAGCAGTGAAGTGAGAGAAGTTAGAATGATGGTGGTTCGCATGAGAGATCTAGAGAAATGAGAGAGAGAGAAAGAGAGAAATGAGATTAATTATGGTAGCTAGAGAAACGAGAGGGCCGGAAGACGTACCGATTAATTAGGTTTTAGGATTATGTTCGACGGAATGTCTGTCGTACATAAATTCGTCATACTTACGGTATCTTCGACTAAATAGTCCTTCGAAATACACACTAATCAGTCGAAAATAAGATTCGCACTAGCGGGAACATTGGCGCCAATGGGATACATATATGTTCGATAAACATCCGTCGAAATTAAAGTATTTTCGACTGATGTATCTTCGACTGAATAATCCGTCAGAATACATATTATCTTCGAGGGAATGTGTCCGTCGAACATAGATCCATCAGAATTAGCCGGCTTTCTTGTAGTGTCAGAAACCGTGCTCATAGGTTTTCGGGGTTACCCAGAAAACCGTTATCATGCTCAACCATGCTACTTTGATCGGTCACCATATTTTGTCTGTTATTCATTTAGGTAATCTAAAGGCATAATATTGTAGATCACATAACCGACTATAGCTTAGATGCAACAAAATTTACAAAGAAACAACAACAAGCAAGATCCGAGGACACAAAGTCATTGTCAGACACTTCTGGGCTAATCTGGGTTACCCAGAAAACCGAAAGTCATGGTCGGTCAATGGGGTTTGACCACCCATAATTTTCATTATGTGCACGATCTGAGCTAGATTCAAGTTCCAGAATATAGACCACATGTCATACTACAAGTTTAAACATTTAAACAACAAAAATGATAACTAGATAAAGATCTATGTGGTCTGACATTCGGTTGTCAGACCACTTTTGAAAATTTCCCAAATTTTGTAAAAACTTAAATTCGAGCATATAAATGTTATGGTTCCACTATTTAGCAACCCAGATCATTAAAAGACACCCATCTAACACATATCTAACTAATCATTAACAACATTTAACATCATACCATCAAATTTTAAAGATTAGGATTTATACCTCCTTTTTAGCTTTGATCCTTGAATCTGACTTCTGGTCTACTAGAAGTGATAGTGGGGCTTGATTAAGGACTGGTCCAACACCAGAATTCGAAGGTTTGGAGTTGAGAGTGTTTTGGTTGAGTGTTGTGATCAAATGAGGCTTGAATATAACATTCTCTCTCATAATCTATATATAATATGGTGTAATGCTATGCCTGATCAAATTTTGAATGATTAAAGTTCATCACTAGACCTCATGGCTAGGTTGAGTTGGTTTACCAACTAAAGTTATGGCAACCTATACAAGTTATCTATTAAATAATATAAGAAGGGCAATTTGGTCATTTGGTACTTACTTTTAGTGGCAAAGTTGACAATTCATTCTAACCCTTAGAGTTTGACCCTTAGGGTTTAACCTTAAGGCCTCCAACGCTTAAAGTTTAGGATTGTGTATTAAGGGCAAAAATGGAAATCCTAGCTTCTAAAAAGGTGAATTAGGGTTCCTTAATTAAATAAAGTTTCCTAATCACTTAGGACTTATAAATTAGGCTTTATAATGTACTAATCACCATAAGATTGCTAAATAATAATTAGGGTTTATAACTTAGCAATTAGGGTTTTGATTTAGTAATTAAGGTTTCTAAATATTAATTAGGGTTTACCTATTAACATTAAACATAATAATGGTCATTAATTACATAACACATAACTTAAGAAACCATACAGTCATAGTTGACTTTGTACTATAGTTTATCAGTAATGCTAGGATTTTGTACTGTTTTACTATAACTGTTCCACACATTAACATTACACACATATCAGGCATGTTTATATTACTGAAAAATAAATGATATTATATTATTATTCTCATTCCTTATTCAAAATCCAGACTTAGGGTTTTGAATTCATATCTGACATAACCTTCATAGATACCACTATTAATTAAGTTAAAATAATTAACTTAATTAATATTATAAATACATATCATAATATCCATATCATATATACAATAATTATATTATCATGGAAAATAAATAATAAATATTTTTATTACAACATAATTAATATAAGAATATAATCTATAATAATCAATAGTTCTAAAAAAGAAATTAATTACATTTAATAAATAATTTTATTTATCAGATATATACATATACTTTACTTTGCGCATATTTCCACCCTTATATATATATATATATATAAATTATTCATAAAATTTCTTATTGGAAATATTGGGTTATTACATTCATTGTATCCTTTCATGTGCTCAAAATTGACATATGATATAATCTGCTCTTGGGGAGACCGTGGATTCACATGGATGGAGTCGTCCTTCCACCCTTCACCAACAACTCAAGTAAATTATCAATAATAGCCTAATCACTATCAATGTTGAGCCAAAATTTCCTAAACAAGGTGACATACCACTCATCAGCTTCAATTCAGAAGTTGAACCGGTCAGTTTTAATGCCCTGGAGGTGAGCAACACTCATTACCATCCCATTGGGGTGCCACCTCTGATACCCAAGATTTCTGTCGAAGTAATGTTGACAACTCAAGAGATGATATCATTGGGTCATCAACCTGGACAAGGGTTGGGCAAAGATCATCAGGGCATTAAACTCCCAATTCATGTTCCCAGTTAAATAGGGACATCTGGATTAGGCTATTCTGCTAGCTCCAGTCATAGGAATCCTCACAAGCACAAACAGATTCCATTATCTTCAGCCACACGACGATTATCTCCACTTACAGATCCTGAGCATATATGGTCTCCGATAAAGGTGCCTGCCCATGTAATGGCAATGTTATTTCCCAAACCGATACCGGTCAAAGAAAAAGAGGTCTTGATTCCTGATCCCAAAGTGGAAGAAAGGGAACAGAGACGTAAACAAGACATCGCCAGAAGATTATCTAACCTACGCATCATTTTCCATGATGAGCACACAAATAGATACACTCTAGACGATGATTATCCAGACATTATGGTCATCATTCAGGAGAAGGAAGACGATGACAGCCCCTTCATCACTGTCGTCCAGCAGGATTTCACCCTTGATAATTGGAGCATCACTCCTTGCATTTGTCGACAAGGGTAAAAAGGGCAAAAAATCCCTCTGCCCCTATAGATAACAATAACTGCTTACTTTTCTACACATTATTAGCAGTTATTTTATATGCACATGATAACACTTTGTATGATTGAACAGTTTCATATATTAAGTGAGAGCATATTTTGTTTCAAGAATCTGAATTTAGATGTACCTATACTTGCTGATGAGGTGCTTTTTCTGCACAAGGACTGTAACTTTGAAGAAAAGTTGAACTCAAACTTGATGGAAATACAAAAGGACATTGAGATACCTGAAGAGATCAAGGAATGGGTCAAGGATAAACCCAAACCAAATCTTGATTAAACCACCTCATTTAACCTCAGAACCTTAGAAAACGCTAAGCTAATCCAGATTGGTATGGACCTTGTTGGGTAAAATCTAATTACGCACGACACGCAAGTATACGTGGTTAACAAGTAATATAATAGTAAGTAGAGTATCGTTCCCACATAGAAAATTAAGTAAGAATTTAACCTCACAATTATCAATTTCCTATTACTCCTAATTTTATTAAACTATTCAAATTAATGATTAAAATTATAAAAACTAAATTAATAATGAATATAAGATCACAAACTAATCACAAATATTAAAAACTAAAATTTTAAATAATTATTAGAGAATTAAACTTACGATTTCGCCTTAAGCTTCACTCTGATTTTTACACCTTTACTCCTGTTCAATTCACTATCCCAGATTATTAATCAAGAACACGAATGTAGCACTAGCCACCTCTCAATGCATTAATACCGTATTAACTTAAATCCACAAATTAGATAGAAAAAAGTTAAGCACCTTAATCAACTAACTCATTATATCTCTATGTGAATTATAATTAAAGAAGGTTTAAGATTAAGTTCTTTATCAGATTACATGCGATGTAAAGCATATCTCTACCTTAACATTCATCAAGATTATACAAAAGTCAAAAACACATCATTTAACTAAGTCAGACTGCTTCCATAAAGTCCACAAAGAATCGTTGATCAGGAAATTCATAAATTAAAGCTCAAATTAATATAGATACACTGGATAATAGCTTATTAAACTGGAATTCAAAATTATAAAACCATCGTTTCACTTAAAGATCCATCATAAGACTAAAAAATAAATTAGTTCATCATCAATGAAATAATAACTGAATAATTTAAAGATAACATCTTTTCAATTACAAATATAAGACTAAGAAGAAGAATAGTGCAAAATACCCTTCACGTTAGCCTTAATCCGCAATTGCTATGAAAGTTCTTCAAAATCTTCACTCCAATGCTCAATATGAATTTTTGTACTCAATCTTTGATTATTTCTCTGTATGATCCCCTAAATTTGTTGTTAGTTGCTCAATATTTATCCAACACACAAGTTTTGGTCAAATTCCTTGTCAATTAGAGTCCAAACATATTACAAGCACTAAAAATCCATGTTCCAGCAGAGTTTTCAACCATCTAAGAGAGTCTGAATCGCGCACCCCCACCTTTGCGCCGGTATAAAGTTTATAAAAGGCCCTTGGCGTGCGTGGCTTCTTCAAGTAACATCTTTAAAGACCCCCCCCTTGCTTCCGGTGTAAAAGGCAAAATGGGCCCACCCCAGCGTGGGTATACTCTGCTTCCTGACTTTGCTAAACTTCATGCTTGTTTCCCTAATTGCTCAAAAAGACTTCCTTTCTTTGCTTCTCGCCACAACAACCACCCTACATATAAAATAACATGAAATGAGTAAAAACGAACACGAAAACAAGAAATTAACAACGATTAAGCTTGAAATTGACATCGATTCATGGATAAAAAATCTACTTATCAAAATTCCCCAAACTTAAACCGTGCTAGTCCTTGAGCACAAAACAAACTACATGCTATGCAATGCAATGAGATGTAATGTATCTAACTATATGATTACGAATCCAACAGTATCAAAGAATAAAAAATATTCCACTGCCTCAGGGAAAGCAAGCAAACACTATAATTCTTACTCATCAAAACCAATCAATAATTCCTTATTAATCCTCAAATCTTAAACCATTATCACTGGTATAGTGTGTGTGTTTTTAACATCCATGATAACTGATACGGACTCAAATTCAATACATAACCAATTTCTTATAAGGAATCATACAGGACAACTAAAAAAGTTCAAAAATAGATGAGTTCCAACTAAAACTAAACAATCACCAAGATTAGGGGTCAAAATATGGTATTCATGCTTTTTCTTCTTCTTTTTTTCATTGACGGGGGCTCTTTGCCTCTTTACTCTTATTTCCCATCTTTTCTTCATATTTTTTTTAGATAGATGGTTGGTGAGTGCGTTTTATGCTCCATCTCACGCTCGTGTTTATGGGGAGTATGTTTTTCTTAACCCACCACAAGACTCAACTAGGTATTATTTTCTCTTTTTTTTAAATTTTTTTCGAAGCTTATATACCCAACCAAATCCCCCAAACTTAGGTTCTTGTCTAATTCGTCATCTTCATTGCCTATTCTTATCCTTCTATGATTTATACTAGCATTATCCTTTAGAAACTATTTATGTATCAATTTAAACTAATCAGTCAACACAGACATTATTACGTGCCACCCTTTTTATACCAGTTTCAAACAAGAATAAGATCCAATTCATAACAGAAACTATATCAAGGTTCTAATAATCAATATTGTATCCATTGACTTAATCTCAATTCTCATCATTGGCTAAAAATAAAATGAACTACAACACTGCTGGACATATGCAAACACAATGTTTAACTATTTTTTTTATATATGTGTGTCAAACACAACATAACAAAATGCAGAAATGACAAAAATAACCTAAGATACTATGTATGCACCTAAGCTACCATGCAACTATGTGATTACATGAATGTAACATCATAATTCCTTAATTAATTATGCAAAACGTAATTACAATAACAAATGCAAGCCTAACTAATGACATTATGCATGCAAACATGTAATTAAATCCCCCAAACTTAAGAATTACAATGCCCTCATTGTATGGATAATCGCAATAAAATGTGTGAGGACTTCCTACGAATCGCCTAAAGTCCAGGGTGGTGGTGGTTGATCTTATTCATCAGAGTCACTAGGTGGGAATCGTGGCGGTGGAAGTCAGTTCTGATACAAAAATTGAGCATTAGGATTGAAACTTTGTAGCGTCGTGTTCAATGAAGCGAATGAGAGATTCATTGCTTCGAACATATGGCCCTGCCTAGCAGCGAGCCGCCTCATCTCTCGTCATGCGTGCTTGTTGTGCTTATCCATTTGGTGTTGGAATGAAAGAAACTGAGGACTAGATATTACCTCGGACTATGGTACCTGGTCTGTTCCTTGATCTCCCATAGTCTCATCCTCATCCTCCGAGGTGTCTACAACGTCAACTTCGTCCTCTGAAGCTGATGGAAAAATAAAACCTAGACCTCGAGGATGGGAATCACCTCTGGCCCACACCGAATATCGCACTATCATTCTTTAATCTAGTAGCTGAAGTGGCATCTGCATAGGTTCATCATCCGACCATCTAACACCCGCTTGGCGACACAACCCACATATGAGTGATGGGTATGGCAAGCCGCCTGAAAAGTTTCCTCGTAAGCATCGGCAAATGGAAAATCAGATTATGGCCCCGAAATCAATGATGAAATCTTGTACAATCGCATATAGAAGTAGTGCCTTCTCTTTGGTCATATCCGATGTGTGTTGGGATGGAAATAATTTTGCACATAAGAAAGCATACCATATCTTATCGTACCGATTGAGATCCTTGCTATGAAAAATCGTGCCTCCTTTTCGACCCTTGATCCATGTTTTTCTCGGCTTAGACATTTCTTTGAGTATAGCCTCATAGTCCAGATTGAAATCACGTAGGTGGGCATATTAACACTATTGAGGTACTCGTAATTGATAATAGGTGTTGATGGCATCGGCACTGAACGGGACTAATTGACCCCGCGCATAAGCATTGAAGGGGGCTTTGTCCTCGGCGTTCACATAAAACTCCTTGACTATGTTGACAACGGCGGCCTCAGGTTCCTCGATGAACTTGTTCCACCCTTTTTGAAAAATTTGCTACATCATTTCACCGTCAACAAGATCCGGTGCCAACCCCCGCTCCGGTGTAAGAACTTTCGTCACCATATAGTCATATCGGTCGATGGCGGCGGCACTTACGAATTTACGGTGATCAAAGGTCCATGTTGGTTGTGCGGGCCTTAAACTTTCTCCCCTTTGTCGTTTTGATGTGGGTTGAGACACCATGGAATTTAGTAATTCATAACACAACTATTTTCCCCCCAAACTTGGTTCACATAAATTATCAAATAGGTGGTGTGGACAGTGGTTTGACCCACCTAGAACTTAATGATTTTTATGGCAATTGTGGTGATACGAGATGTAGAATTAACAATAAGATTAACTCACTTAGTGTATCTCCAATTTCTGGTCCACCTTAGTCTCTTTCTTCTGAGGATTTAAACTTTAGTGTGATGAGGAATAGGTTTTATAGAGATGGAGATATAAGATGTGAAGTAGTGGAGTGCAGTAGTGGGGGAGTGGTTAATGTAATGGAGTAATGAAGTTATAATCGCCAAGTCTTGTATAAGGAGTGGGTACAATGGTTAGGAGTTGCAGTTGTAATGGAGGAGGAAAAAGAAATACGGGGAGGAAGTAGTGGGGAGTTGTATAAGGAATGCAAGGTATAAGGACTAAAACTGCTAAAACTGATCTGTTGAACTTCCAGGACCCCTGCCTCGACGGGGGGTGGAAGGCTTAGGAATCCCGCCCAGCCGGGCATGCTCACTGTTAACTGATGTGGAGACCCCCACCCCAGCGGGGGGTGTAAGGCTTAGGAAGCCCGCCCCGACGGGCATGCTCACTGTTAACTGATCAATGTGTTCTTCTTTTCTTCATGCTACGCCACTTAATGGACATTTTCTAATCCTGCAAGCCATGAAACTTAAAAGTTAGACGATTGTTACTCATTTCAAGCATGGGTGATAGATTATCAAGACTCATACAATATACTAACTACTTAATGAACTTATGATAGGTTACTAATTATTCTAAATTATAATCTAATAGTTATGATTAAAAATATGAAAAATAAAAGTATGATTGGGTTGCCTCCCAACTAGCGCTTGATTTTAATTCTTTCAACCTGACTACTCCATGTTTATGGTACGTCGACTAATGTGATCACGATGACATCCATGTTGGATTTGCCACCCCAATAATGTTTCAACTGTTGAACCGTTGACCTTTAACATTTCCAATGGATTCCTACTGTAGAGTTTAACGGCGCCATGAGAGAAAACTTTTTTTATGGTGAATGGTCCCGACCATCTGGACTTAAGCTTGCCTGGAAACAACCTCAACCGTGAGTTGAACAATAGAACTGATTACCCCAGCTCAAACGTTCTTTAGCATAATTTTCTGGTCGTGCCATCTCTTGACCTTTTCCTTGTATAGCTTAAAGTTCTCGTAGACTTGAAGTCGAAATTCGTCGAGCTCGTTTAATTGCGTTGAGTCGCTTTTCCCCACAAATGCTTGATCGAAATTAAGTTTTTGAATCGCCTAATAAGCCTTGTGTTGTAACTCAACAGGTAAGTGACAAGCCTTTCCATAGTAGTTAATATGGTGACATACCAATCGATGTTTTATACGCAGTCCGATAGGCCCATAGTGCATAATCCAACCTGAGCGACCAATCCTTTCGATTCGGGTTTACCACCTTTTCCAAGATTTTCTTTACTTCCCTGTTCAAAACCTCAGCTTTCCCACTAGTTTGGGGATGATAAGTTGTAGCTACCTTATGGTTGACCCCATACTTTACCAATAGAGTTGTAAACAATTTGTTGTAGAAGTGACTACCTTCATCACTTATAATAGCTCTCGGCGTGCCAAATCTAGTAAAAATATTCTTTTGCAAGAATTTGAGAACCACTTTGGCATTGTTAGTTAGGAGTGTTGCTGCTTCAACCCACTTTGAGACGTAATCCACTGCACGCAAAATGTACTGATTGTTAAGTGGTGAAGGGAATGGCCCCAGGAAATCTATACCCCATACATCAAAAATCTCAACTTCTAGAATTGTTTGTAGTGGCATTTCATTCCTTTTTGAAATGTTTCCCACCCTTTGACATCTATCACATGTTTTAACAAATTGGTGGGCGTCTTTATATACTATAGGCCAATAAAACCCGGCTTGAAGCACTTTTGCCGCTGTTCTTTCACTACCGTAATGTCCCCCATATGCAGATGAGTGACACTCATACAGTATGTTCTTCACTTCACTGTCGGGCACACATCTTCTGATCATCTTATTGGCGCACTGTTTGAATAAGTAAGGTTCATCCCACATGTACCACTTAACGTCATGAAGAAACTTCTTTTTCTGTTGTCTTATAAGATCGGGAGGAAGAATGTTGCTCACTAGATAATTTGCATAGTCCGCGTACCATGGAAATCTATATTTATCCAAAACAATTGCTCATCCAGGAATGACTCGTTGATTACACATTTTTCCACTTTCTGTTTATCTTGATTTTTTAGCCTAGATAAATGACCGGCTACTTGGTTCTTCATCCCCTTTCTACCCTTTATTTCTAAATCAAACTCTTATAAAAGGAGAATCCATCTGATAAGGCGTGGCTTAACATCTTTTTTTAACAATTAAGTACTGAATAACCGAGTGATCCGTGTAGACTATCACCTTTGTTCCGATCAAATAGGCCTGGAATTTATCGAACGCATACACCACTACAAGTAATTCTTTTTCCATAGTTGTGTAGTTCAATTGAGTCTCGTGAGTGTCTTACATGCATAATATATGGCATGAAATACCTTCACTCGGTGTTGACCCAAAACATCCCCAACCGCATAGTCGCTTGCATAACACATTAGCCTGAAAGGCATATTCCAATCTGGCGTGATGATTACGGGAGTTGTGGTCAATTTCTTCTTCAATAACTCGAATGCCAATTTACACTCCTCATCAAAATTGAAGACCGAATCCTTCTCTAAAAGACTGCACAAGGGTTTTATAATTTTACAGAAGTCCTTTATGAATCTCCTATAGAACCCAGCATGGCCCTGAAAACTTCTAATTCCTTTAACTGAACTTGGTGGAGGCAGTTTCTCAATTGTTTCCAGCTTAGCTTTATCAACCTCTAATCCTCAAGCCGAGACTTTGTGCCCCAAAATTATACCTTTTTCCACCATAAAGTGGCACTTTTCCCAGTTAAGAACCAAATTTGTGTCTATACATCTTTGTAGGACCATTACCAAATTCTCCAAGCACGCATGAAAATCATCCCCATAGACAGAGAAGTCGTCCATGAAGACTTCCACATTTTTCTCTACCATGTCTGAGAAGATAGCCATCATACACCGCTGGAAGGTAGCGGGTGTATTACACAACCTGAACGACATTCTCCTGAATGTGAATGTACCGTATGGACACGTAAACGTAGTCTTCTCTTGATCCTCAGGAGCGATGATGTTCTGATTATAACCCGAATATCCATCCAATAAGAAGTAGTACTCGTGTCCCGCTAATCAGTCCAACATTTGATCGATAAAGGGAAAAAGAAAATGATCTTTGCGGGTCGCCTTATTCAACTTCCTGTAGTCCATGCAGACCCTCTAACCAGTCACTGTCCTTATTTGAATCAGTTCATTGTCATCATTCTGAACCACTGTCATTCCTCCTTTTCTCGGCACACATTGCATCGGACTAACCCACTTACTGTCTGAAATCGGGTATATGATACCCGCATCCAACCATTTCAGTATTTCCTTTTTCACTACTTCTTTCATGATAAGGTTGAGCCGTCATTGTTGTTCCACTATCGGTTTTACATCGTCTTCCATCAGAATTTTGTGCATGCAAAAGGATGGGCTAATTCCCTTGATATCTGCGATTGTCTATCTTATGGCCGATTTGTGGACCCTAAGCACTCTCAGTAATTTTTCTTCCTGCAATTCATTAAGTGCATCAGAAATAATAATAGGTAAAGAATTAGAATTGCCTAAATACGCATACCTGAGATGTTTAGGGAGTGGCTTAAGTTCAAGAGTCTATGGCTCCTCTAATGATGGTTTCATCCTTGTCATGGCTTTCTCCTCCATATACAATGGTTCAAATGGTGTTTTAAATCTGCTAACTCATGGTAAGGAGTAGCATCTGTAAGTAGTCCATAAATTTTGGATCATCTAACTCTTCATCCCCCAATAGTGTTGTTTCCAATGGATGGTTGACCAAACTATTGCCATGTCTTCACTGATTATCTGCTTAATAATATCCATCCTGAAACATTCTTCTTCATCCATAGGGAATTTCATGGCCTTGAAAACATTAAATTTCACTTCTTGATCTTGGACCCTCATTGTTAGTTCACCTTTCTGTACGTCGATGAGCGTCCTACCTATAGCCAAGAAAGGTCTCCCTAGGATAATCGGGATGTTCTTATCCTCCTCAAAATCCAAAATGATGAAATCTGTGGGGAATATAAACTTGTCAACCTTTACCAATATGTCCTCCACAATGCCTCTCGGGTAAGTGGCTGACCTATCTGCCAACTTCAATGAGATGTTCATAGGCTTTGGAGTGTGCAAACCCAATTCTGTATAAACTTATAACGGCATAAGGTTCACACTTGCCCCCAAATCACACAAACATTTGTTGAATGCCATATTCCCAATCGTGCACGGAATAGTGAAACTCCCTGGATCTTTCAACTTTGGTGGCAACTTTCGCTATAACACTGCACTACACTCCTCTGTTAATGCCACTCTCTCGAAATCTTCCAACTTCTTTTTCCTGGACAAAATCCCTTTCATGAATTTTGTATAACTCGGCATCTACTCTAAGGCTTCTTTAAATGGGATGTTAATCTGAAGTTTCTTAAAAACTTCCAAAAATTTTACAAACTGCTTATCTAGTTTCTTTTTTTGAACTCTTTGCTGAAAAGGTGGGGGAGGATAGACAACTGGTTCGTAAACTGGTTTACTCTTTTCCACTTGTTTTTCTTCCCCCTACTTGACTTTTACCACTATATTTTCACTATCTGTCTTAACCTCCTTTGTAACTGGATTTTCTGTTTCCTGACCCTCAAGCTATTTTCCACTTCTCAACATAATTGCTTGACATTGCTCATGATTACCCTTTCGGATTTCTTTCGGTGTCACTCGCTAGAGTCCTTGTTGTTTGTTGTTCAATGCCAAAGCAGTTTGTCCCATCTGATTCTTAAGATTCTTGATGGCCATCTCTTGTGATTTCATTGCCATAGCTTGATTTTTCATAGCCGTCTCATTGCTTGTTATGTACTTTGTCAACAACTCCTCTAAATCTGATTTCCTCTCTTGATGTTGAGCTGGTTGTTGATGATTATGGAATCCTGGGGGAAACGATGGTCGTGGAGCTTGTTAATGCTGATTGTTACTCCACGAAAAGTTTGGATGATTCCTATTCCCCTGATTGTAAGCATTCTGGTATGTATTCTGTGGAATTCTGTTGTAGCTACCCACAAATTGTATTGACACTGGGTTGATTACGCATTGATCTGTAGGATGCTCAGCCGCACAAAATTCACAAATAACTAACCTGCTGTACATGTGCCCCTGTCATAGCATCCAACTTCTTTGAAAGTGCTGAAATTTGTGCTTGTATTGCCGTCACATCATCTACTTCTAACACTCCAGCTGCCTTTTCTTGTGTCAATCTTTTCATGGGCCACTGGTAGTTGTTAGCTGCCATAGTCTCAATCAATCCGTAGGCCTCCTCATAACTCTTAGCCATAAACGCTCCACCCGAAGATGCATCAATACTAGTTCTGAGGTTTCCGTTCAAATCCATTGTAAAATGTATTCATTTGCAACCACTTAGGCAATCCATGATGTGGGCACTTCCTAAGAAATTCCTTGTATCTTTCCCATGCCTCATATAGTGACTCCCTGTGTTGCTGTTCAAACATCGTTATCTCATTCCTCATTTTTGCAGTTTTTGCTTGGTGGTAAGAATTTAGCAAGGAATTTCTGAGCGAGGCCTTCCCATGTAGTTATTGAACCTGGCGGTAGAGAATGTAACCAACTCTTCGCCTTGTCCCGTAGAGTAAATGGGAACAAGAAAAGTCTCACCGCATCATCCGACACCCCATTGTACCTAAAGGTGTCACAAATTTCCAGAAAGCTGACTAAATGTTCGTTTGGATCATCATTTGCCAATTCCCCAAACTGAACTGAATTTTGGATCATTGAATCTTCCCAAGCTTGATTTAGAATGTGTTCGCAGCTATAGCAGGCCTGGTGATACTTGACTACAGCTCAATCACCTTGGGTGTAGCAAAATCCCTCAATGTTTTTTGATCTTCGGTAGCCATTACTTCGTCTTTTTCGGAGTCTTTGAATTCTTATCTTGTTTCCTTGATCCACTTACTTAACCTCTAAAACCGTTTCTCAATGTCGTCCTCAAAAGGAAGCAAGTATATATTTTTTGACAGAGTTTGCATAAACCACTTCAAAAACCTGAAATAAGACGAATAAAAACAAAAAAAAAGGTTTAACTAAAACTAGACTAATTAAATTAATATCGTAAAATGCTAAAATCTATACTAAATTTGTCCCCAGCAATGGCGCCAAAAACTTGTTGGATAAAATCTAATTACGCACGACACGCAATTATACGTGGTCAACAAGTAATATAATAGTAAGTAGAGTATCATTCTCACAAAGACAATTAAGTAAGAATTTAACCTCACAATAATCAATTTCCTATTACTCCTAATTTTATTAAACTATTCAAGTCAATGATTAAAATTATAAAAATTAAATTATTAAAGAATATAAGATCACAAACCAATCACAAATATTAAAAACTAAAATTTCAAACAATTATTGGAGAATTAGACTTACGATTTCACCTTAAGTTTCACTCTGATTTTTACACCTTTACTCCACTTCATCAGTATCCCAGATTATTAATCAAGAACACGAATGTAGCACTAGCCACCTCTCAATGCACTAATACCGTATTAACTTAAATCCACAAATTAGATAGAAACAAGTTAAGCACCTTAATCAACTAACTCACTATATATCTATGTGAATTATAATTAAAGAAGGTTTAAGATTAAGTTCTCTATCAGATTACATGCGATGTAAAGCATATCTCTACCTTAACATTCATCAAGATTCTGTTCATTCACAAAAGTCAAGAACACATGCTATATTAACTAAGTCTAGACTCATACTTCCTCTCTCGAATTCATACAAGTCCTCAAAGAATCGTTGATCAGGAAATTCATAAATTAAAGCTCAAACTAATATAGATAAATTGAATAATAGCTTATTAAACTAGAATTCAAAGTTACAAAACCATCGTTTCGCTTAAAGATCCATCATAAGCCTAAAAAGTAACTTAGTTCATCATCAACGAAATAATAACTGAATAATTTAAAGATAACATCTTTTCAATTACAAATATAAGACTAAGAAGAAGAATAGTTAATTTCTCAATATTTATCCAATCACGTTTTTGGTAATTCCATTTCAATTGATATCCAAGTTCTTCAAAATCTTCACCCAATGCTCAATTTCTATGAATTTCAACACTCAAGAGAGTGCAGAATCACACCCACCCCTGGTGGGTATAAGCTTATAAAAGGCCCGCCCCAAGCGATAAAGGCCCGCCTTGGCTTCATTAAACATCTTTGAAGACCCCTCGCCCCGGTGGGGTTGTAAAGGTAAAATGGGCCCTCCCCGGCGGGGGTATGATCTGCTTCCTGACTTTGCTAAACTTCATGCTTGCTTCCCTAATTGCTCCAAATGATTTCCTTTCTTTGTTTCTCACCACAACAACCACCTTACACATAAAATAACATAAACGAGTAAAAACAAACACGAAAATAAGAAATTAACAACGATTAAGCTTGAAATGGACATTGATTTGTGGATATAAAATCCACTTATTAGACCTCACTCCAAACCAAAGGAATGATATGGTTGCGCTATTAACCAAATTCCAGGATATGTTTGCATGGTCTCATTAAGACATGGTCAGTTTATCCATTGACATTGTCATTCATCGCCTTCCCATCAAAGAGGGATTCAAGCCAGTCAGGCAGAAGCTCAGGCGATTAAAACCTGAGTGGAGTTTAAAAGTTAAAGAAGAAATTGTGTAACAATTTCAAGCAGGCATCATTGTAGCATCCATGAATCCGGGTCCCGAATCACCGCGGATCCGATATACTATTTCTACAACTATTGCAGAAGATATAAACATAAATTGTTTATACACTACACTTTACACACTATTCCCCAAAATCGAGTAACCATAACTTATACATAATTCATAACTTATCTAACACGTGACATCATTATCATACAAGACTATTACAAATCTAATCGTGCACATTAACTTTAAGCTGGAACTGTCTTTAACTTCCCTTGTATCCGACGCATTCACCTTAATCTGCAATATTTTATCATGATATAGCAAGGGTGAGTATAAAAGTTGCCTAGCAAGTTTAAATACAATTTAAGGATATATCATGATTGAAAGATTTAGAATAATAAGCTGACTATAATTCACAATGTAGTTGTGAATTAGCATGAACAAACTTTTGACTGAACAAGTATTACATATGAACAATATATATCTGGACCAACTGGTAATGAAGGTGATCAGCCTTTCATATCTGACTTATACATACAAGATGTACAGAGTACAATTCTACATGGCAATCAGTAATGATTAACCATAAGTATATCTGAATGAAACACTCTTAATAGAGTTAAGAAAAACAAACTTGCTTGTTCCGTTGATTACCGATACGAAAAATAACTTAGCTTTATCCGAAGACCTAATACAGATAATACCGATCTCCAAATATTAGAATAATATCATCACAAAGATAAAATAACCTAAACACATTATCAATTAATCCTATCGATCATATCAACACATAAGACTTAGCATCAAATCGCATTATTTCAAATCAGAGTTGAAACAAAACAATTCAATTATCCCGACGATTACCTAATCGGACAAATATCGAGTTTAAGTTCAATTAAACTCTGCCTAAACAATTAACACTAACCTTAGATAATTATATTATCAGTCAAAACGTCAAAACATTTTTTCATAAACTTGTAATAATTTTCAGATAATTATTACCATTTATCAAAATTTCAATCACTTATACCGCATTTAAATGAATTAAATACCACATAATTCTTTAATCATTAATATTAATTTAATACCAAATATCAATGAAAATCATAACATAATATCATAATATATTTATGATATATCAAAGTATATTTTAATACCCTAAAATCATATTTTTATGATTTTTAAACAATCAAATCCATTATCCGATAATTACTATAAATATTAAAATATTAATAATTTCATTACAAAATATCAAAAGTTATATTTTATAGCTCAAAATATTTTTATAACACTTAAATCATTTTTATATGATTTTTAAAGCATTAATTCTATTTTTCCATAATTTATCTAATATATTCTTTAAATAAACTAATTACCATTAATAATAAATATTAATGAAATTCATCACAAAATATCAAAAGTCATCATAAATAACTTAAAATATTTTCTAACACCATAATATAATTATTCATGATTTTCATGAATTAAAGCCATTTTAAATAATTTATTTAATATTATAATTAAATAAATAAATACCTTTTATATTCCCAAAAATATTAAATATTTTTGAAATATACTCAAAATAATAAAAACTATTTTTAGGACTTTAAAATAATTTTTCGAAATTTAATATGTATTTTTAATAATTAAAACCATTTATTTCTATTTATTTAATTAAATAATTCAATTTCTGAAATTAAGTGTCACTAAAGGGCCTTAGAGCGACAGGACCATCGCTATAGGTGTTCTTGGTCCTGTTTTTGAGCTGCCCAGAACACCATGTCAGTTAACCGGGTGCTATGTTTGACCACTTATAAATTTATGATCTTCATGTTTCTGGGTAATATAAGACATGTATTATGAAGCTGACATGCAATACTACAATGTCCAACTTGTGTTCTAGCAATCCTATCATTCAACAGAAAATTATAAGCTATTGAATTCCTTGTCAGGCCTGTTCTTCGTTTTTCTGGGTTTACCAGAATCGAGCTACATACTTTGGGTCCCTATAGTTTGTAGTCTATGTATTGTTCATGTGATATAAAGGTTCCCACTTGTAGTCATGATGTCAGAGTATAACTTCGTAACATCAGATCAGTCTAACAACATCACCAGCTCAATATTTAAGCTTAGAATTGAAAGGCATGCCAGATCGTTCTTGGCCGAATTTTGGGTTTTCCCAGAATTCTTCAAAATAGACGGTCAACTCTAGTTTGACCTTAATTTCTGGCCATTACAGTTATGATCTAAGTGATCTAGTAACTTAAACATGTAGTCTACATACCAGACTATAATAAACAAACAACAACTTGACCAAACTATTAACACACAATAAGATCTGAGGCTCGAAAATTGTTGTCAGACCCACCTGGGTTTCTGGGCTACCCAGAAACTCAGTTGGTCATGGTCGGTCAACGCCCTTTGACAACCAATAACTCACGATCTAGACATGCTATGAGGTTGATTCAAGTCTCAGATTAAAGATCATATGGCAGACTACATATTCAAAACATAAAACACATCAAACAACTAACATATATGAATCTATGGGTTCGATATTCTACTGTCAAAATACTTTTTCCCGATTTCCATTTTCTAAAAACATCAATTTCGAGCATCTAGGTGTTATGGATCTGTGATATTACAACCCAGATCACTAATATATACTACATACTACACATTTAAACATAAAATCATAACATCTAACAACAGATCTAAGGATTTCTAGAATTAGGGTTTATACCTCAAAAATGCTTTGATCTTGACTCTGATCTGTATGATCTGTTTCTGGCTTGCTAATGCTCTTACTAGTGACTGATTTACTCAACATTTTCATGGCTAAGAAGAGAGAAAGGTTTGGTTGAGTGTAAGGATGCAATTGAGCTTGGTTTTGTAACTTTTTCTCTCTTTGATCCATATATATAATGATAATATGTAATGGCTGATCATGTGATCAATTGTTGATTGATTAAAGTAGCTTTCTAGACCACATGGCTATCCTAGGGTTGGCTACCAACCACAAGTAGGGTTAGATCCACACTCCACCTTATTAAAATATAAAGATAAGGGTAGTTTGGTCTTTTTACTCATAAAGTACAAGGCAACCTGGTAATTTCTCACAACTACTAGGTTTTAACCCTTAGGATTTGACCCTTAGGGTTTAGCCCTAAGATTACACAAATTCATATTCTAGACTTACTAATTAGGTTCTAAAAATAGAAAATTATAATTAGGGCTCCCTAATAATAATAAGTTTACTAATCACATTCAAGCATGCTAATAGGGTTAATGTTTACTAATTAACCTTAAACACTATAAATTAGTAATTAGGTTTTCTCTAGTTGTATATTAGGGTTTCCAACATTAGAAATTAGGGCTTTCTAATTAATCAATTAGGGTTATCCCTAATTACACTTACAATTTAATAACATAAAAACTCTATACTTATCTTCAAGCTTCCCACTTAGGGTTTTAATATCCCGAATTAGGGTTACAGATTCTCAAAACTATAATTAGGGTTTCCATAGCCGGTAATAGGGTTTTCTAATAAGCACTTAGGGTTTCAAGTAATTCATTAGGTTTTTCTCTAATAAATTTATAATTAATGACATTTAACTTATTCATAGCATTTAAATTTTCGAATTAGAGTTTCGAAACCAGTTTCTAGGGTTTCTTATCAGACGTTAGGGTTTTCTAACATAACGTTATCGTTCTTTAATATATACCTAGGATTTGATAGTGATAAGTTTTATCTGGTCAACCCTTGACACTTAACCACATTATGCACACATACATAACCATATACACCGAACATATCCATATACACAGATATTCTTAACACTGTAAACCTTTACCAAAAGTTTTTAAATTCACAAAATTCATTCCTAAAAATGTTAAATACGTACACTTATTTTCTATCTAGGTCTAATATTTGACCTTAAATCAATCATTTAAGATTTTGTAAAACTGTCTAAATTCTCTGGTTGTCACAATCATCATGGTGTCAACATACCCTGAATGTCTATCCAACATAGTCCCCGTGCCTAAAGTCGGAGGAAAGGTGCGAGTTTGCGTGGATTACCAGGATCTAAATAAAGCTTGCCTAAAGGATAGCTCTCCCGTACCTTTTATCCACATTCTCATTGACAATACTGCTCAATATGACATGTACTCCTTTTCTGATTGCTTTGCGAAGTATCATTAAATTATTGTTGCTGAAGAGGATCGTGAGAAAACTGCATTCATAACGCCTTGGAGAACCTTTTGCTATAGGCAGTTGTCATTCGGCCTCATTAATGCCGGAGCAACCTACCAGCGAGCTATAATGGCTCTTTTTCAAGACTTAATGCACAAAGAGATAAAGATCTACGTGGATGACATTATTGTCAAATCCTGAAGGGAAGAAGACCACTTAGACCATCTCAGAAAGCTCTTCAATAGGTTGCGTAAGTACAACTTGAAGTTGAATCCCACCAAGTGCACCTTTGACGTTAAATCAGGAAAGTTGCTAGGTTTCCTAGTTAGCCACAAAGGGATTGAGCTGGATCCCACCAAAATCCAGGCCATTACAGAAATGCCCATTCCTCAGACAGAGAAGGAAATACGGGGATTTTTGGGAAGAATTAACTTCATCAGCAGGTTCATTTCCCAACTCACAGCAACTTGTGAGCCTATCTTCATGTTGTTAAGGAGGAACTGTAAAGCCCCCAAATTCAGGTACTTGAAACCCGAATTCAGTGCTTCACGATACCATTTCTATGAGCGGAATAATACTAATAATAATAACAATAATATTAATATTAAACTTAATTTACATAATTATCAGAGTCTAGCTCCTAAGTACGTAACATTTAATCATTCCTTATAATATATGATAATAAATATATAACGTTGTCTTAATAATATTAAACTATTACATAAGATAACATTGAAATCATTCAGCAACCAGCTTTCCCTTTCCCTTATTTCTAGCAGAGCCTTCAGGTTGTTCGCACTTAGCTGGAAACATTTAAATTAAGCAAGGATGAGCATTTGAGTGCCCAGCAAGTAATAACAATTATATATATATATATATATATATATAAGCTGAAAGAATTTAAATGTTTTCTTGTTACTACCTTTCTACAACAATTCAATAGTTGTGAAGTAATCTCAACCGATAATAATAACATAACAACCCTCTTTCAAATTTTTGAAACTACGTACTGACTATAAATAGGGTTAAGGGGACATACTATGAACATTGTTTTCATTTTCGAAAAGGTTAAATAGAACTTCATCTATAAACCATCATAACTTACGGGAACGGGGGTGATCAGCCCGTTGTACCCTGTATTGATTAATACTACATGCAAGAACGATGTTATCGTTCACTCTGTCCACCTTGGGTGTATAAAAGTTTTCCCCGTGTAAGGGATGTTCATACTTGTCGGGATTCCAAATAAAGGCAATTCGGTTGGATAATAATAAGGTTTTATCTTGTTTAACAATAATCTATAATTCAACATATATACGGGTAATTAACAAAGGTGTATCAACATGTGATTAAATGCAATGATTATCCAAGTGGGGACACTTGTATAACCATTTATAGAAATTAACGAACATAATATATATCTAAATTACCATATACTTACATGTTGACAATCAATGAGCGTATATAATATAGGATTAATAATCTATGTAGTAATAATATAATTCTGAAACATTCTTACTCATGTCCATTGCATAAAGAAAATACAAAGGTAGGATACTTGCCTGATGTGTTGATTACAAAAAGTAACATAGTTTTATCTCTTATATCACGACCTATCATTAATCAGATCATTCATTCGATTAGAACAATATATATAGTACTGCATTTCGCAGTCATCACATAACCTAATCACATCATCACATATGTTTAACAGTCATTGCATCACAAACAAACATTAATACAGTCAAAATATCTAAGTCCAGATCAATTTAATACGCTATGTGATTATTAAGCAAACTTTATCGAATAATTATCGAGTCTAACACTCTATTCCAACGTTCAATATCCGTAAGTATCAGTCATATTATTTTAAATGACTCAATAAATATTTTTTAATTTATCACGAATTTTCAAACACCGAAATCATTATTAAATGATTCAAATATCAAATAATTCTATTATCATTTACTTATTATTTAACTATTAATGAAACCATTGCCAAAATATTAAAGTTATTTATAATAAGTCAAAATATTTTTAAAACATTTATATTACCCTTTAAAACATTTAACATCATTTTTAAGTAATTACCATTAATATTAAAATATTAATATACTATTTCTTAAAATATTAAAAGTCATTAAGTATAACTTAAAATATTTTTAATTCACTTAATATTATTAATCTTGATAATATTTAATTCACCTCTTAGTATTATTAGTTCACTAATAATACTTTTATTCACTTTATAATATTATTAACATCTTAATAATATTTTAATACTTTACTAATATTATTAATCCTCTTGATAATATTTTAATCATTCATTAGTATTATTACTTTAATAATATCTTACTTATGCTTTAGTATCATTAATCAATTAATAATACTTTTATTCATTTACCAATCGTATTAATATTTTATTCATTTACTAATATTATTAATTACTTAATAATATTTTATTCCTTTACTAATGTTATTATATTTTTAATAACATTTTATTTAATCTCGAATATTATTATTATTTAATAATATTTTAATCATCCAATAATATTTCAATTTAATATTATTAATCTTTTAATAATATTTTAATCTAAGATTAATTATTTAATAATATTTTAATGAAGATTTAGTCTTAATATTTTTATTTACTTGATAATATAATATTCTAATATTATTAATATCATAATAACATTTTAATAATTTGTTTGATCAATAAACAATTTATTCTAATTGTTTATCCTTTACAAAACCACTTATTTAATATCCATAAAAGGTCATAAATAATATTTTTATTATAAATTATCAAAATGCCCTAAAATAGTCATAATATAATATATTAGGAGTATTCAAGCATTAAAATCACATTTTTCTTATTGAAGACATCATTTAACTATTTATTTTCTTTTATTCATAACTTCATCATTTTTAGGAAAAATAGCAAATTGATTCCAAAAATTCTACTTTTTGGGATTTGGACAACATATGACCCAACAATGATTCCCAAATTTTTCTGGAATTTTAGAAAATAATTTACTAATTTTAAAGTGCCCAAAACACTCGAATCTTGCTTCATTTTTCATAAACCGAGTTTTGCTCAGAAAAATCTAAACTCTTCAGGGTGTACTCTCATAACATATATGAACCTACTGTAAAAATTTTGGATTTTTCCCAAGTATACACTGTGAGAAATTCTAGTGTTGATATTTAGGAGTCCTTTACGGAAATAGCCATTACGCACCACCTATAAATCGAAACGCGTCCGTTCTTTTTCCTACACGTAGATAAATTCTTAAGGTGCCTCTGTAAATTTTCCCAGATTTTTAAAAGACATGAAACTATCCGAAACAGTCCTAAGAAAAACGGGAACAGTAGCTATTTAGGGTTTCAAAACCATAACTTTCTATGTGGACTGTTTTGGGGAAAACAGCCCCCATGGCTTCAATACATGCTAGATTTGTGTTCTACCACTTGGGTTTACTAGATAACTCATGTATCTAGCACCCCCCATCGACGGATTACAAATCTAAGTTGTAAAACTTGAGTTACACAAGATTTAGTGGAGGAAAAACAAGGGTTTCACCCCTTAGAGAACATATGCTCATTTCCTTTCTCTAAACCTTTGATCTAACACTCAAGATACTTAGTTCCATACATGATGATATGTAGAACTAGGGTATCTTAAGTATTAGTTCATAACCCCAACAAAACTTTCTATAACACAAAATAGAAGAAGAATATAAATATTAGGTTATACCTTGATTTAGTGGCAGCCTTTCTTGATTTACCAAAGTAGAGTATAAACTTAGGGTGTATAATCAAACTAGTACAACTCTCTCTCTCTCACTAAAAACCGATCCCTCTCTCTTTTCTCTAACTAAAAACCAAACCCTCTTTCTCTCTTGTCTATTTTGTATGTTGCTAGCTTGGGATAAAAAGAAGAAGAAGGATAATAGGAGAAATGAAATGATCTAGCAAATGAAATGGGGTGATTAACTAATATCCCCCATACTTTTATTGTCCCTTGGATAAAAGGCTTCACCTTATCTCTTCTAATTAAGCCTAATCATGTGATTAAGGGTGATAATTAAGCTTTCCACCAATGGGAGCATGACAAACTTGTTCTTGTGTGTAAGACTTACTATTTAAGGAACTTGATTAGCATAATTTGTTACCTTAAAAGGCCTAATGGGGCCGATCACTATGCTCCATTATCTCCTCCATTTTTCTTTTACTTTAATGCACAAATTTGTGGGCTAAGTATTGGTTTGCATTTTATTTCTTTTGGGCTTCTCCTTTAATTGTTTTGGGTCATGTAATAAACATAGTCTAACAATTTTAATATATGTTACCCAAATTGTTTATTTAGGGTTTCCATTCCTAATCTTATGAAATTTAATTAATTATACATGTGACTTTAGCTCATAACCTAATTAGGTTTACTAGAAATAGGTTTAAAATTATTTGTCACTTGAAACAACAAGATTATCCACTTAAGTTAGTATACATATTAAATACTAACCTTTCCTTATTACCATAACCCTTTGGTTATTTAATTGTCTCACCTAATGTATAATTAGATTACAAAGCCTTCAATTAGGGTTTAAAATAAAATAAAATTAGTTTCTAAAATTTGTAATTAGGGTTTCACACAGTAATAAAAGGGTTTGTCACATAACACCATAATTGAGCAACCCTTATCGGTCCACATATACAGTACATATTTATAACACTGAAAAATCGAAATATAATGAATATTATATTATTATTCTCATGCCTTGATCAAAATCTAAAAAAATTAGGGTTTAGATTCCATATCTGATTTATCTGTCATACTTAAACATTATTAATTAAGTTAAAAATAATTAACTTAATAATATGAACAAAATTCATATAATAAAATAATTATTATAATAATACAAAAAAATTAATAAAACATTTCTACTATAAAATTAGTTATTATAATAATATAGTTTATAATAATCAATAATTCTAAAATAAAATTATTTAAAATCATTCATGTAATAAATAGATCACATAAATACATACACACATTATCTTGGCACATATTCCCCATATTTAAAAAAAATAAAAAATTATACGCAAAATTTCTAATTTATTTGTATAGAAAATATCGGGTTGTTATATTCACCCTCCCTTATAAAGATTCCATCCCCGGAATCTCCGTTTTAAAACCTACACATACAAGTGTACGCGGCATATACAATCATTAAAAATAGATCTTGATCATAAATGATCGTACTATTCTTTAACCTATTCACGTAAAGCTTGTCTATCTGATTAGACGAAAATTTGATTTCTAAAAGAACTCAAATTCCTTCTTCAAAATTTCTTTATAAAATAATTTACTATATATATGAAAATCATGCATAAAAAAATAAAAGTTATACTGAATAATACAGAATTGCACCACCAAACTTCTATGGTATCCTGAGATCATCATGTTGTAGACCCTTCATTGTTGATTTCGCTTGGTTTTGTTTGGATGACGTTGGTCCCGTGATTGCGTAGTTCCACCGCCTTTGCCAAGATTCACACTCCCTACCTCCGTCCTCCTCTTCGAACAATCCTTCACCTTGTGCTCAGTCGATCCACACAGAAAACACCCACTGTTCATCCTAGGATTGGGACAGTTGGGAGAGATATGGCCTTCCTGCCTGCACTTGTAGCACAAGAACTTCCCCTTCAAACATTCTCCAGAGTGATTCTTTCCACAGTTTCCACACTGCACAATTTCTTCTTAACTCCTTCCTCTTTTACTTGTAAACTTTCAAAATTGCTTCCCTTCCTTTTGCTACTACCACCGCTACTCCCACTATATACTTCCACCTTCCCAGTTCCTTCGACCTTACTCTTGTTCTTTCTCTCCTTGTTATAGAGGCTCATGGCCTCACTCCCCTCCTCAGCAATAATAGCCTTCTCCATGAGTGCTACAAATGTAAGGATTTGCAACACTGCCACCTTGTTGTAGAGTCAGGCTTTTAATCCCAACTCAAACCTTATAGCTTTCATAGCCTCCGTATCAACTTGATGCGGAGCAAAACTAGCTAACTCATTGAATTTTGCGGCGTATTCGGACACCGTCATATTCTCCTACTTCAACTCTAAAAATTTTACCTCCATTCTAGCCTTCATACTAGATGAAAAATAGTTTTCGAAGCACGCATGCTACTAAGTTATGTTAGGAGTTGTAACTTCTTTATGTAATAAGGTCATATTAGGAGTGTGTCATGGAGGTTATTTCATATTAATTGGGATTCTTTTCTTAAAATCTTGTTGGGTTTAATTAGGAGTTTGATTTTTATTAGAATTCCGATGAGATGACTTTGACATGGATTAGAATTTGATTGGGTTCAGTTGAATGGAATTCACTTATGAAGAGGAATAGAGTGCCGGAGATATCTAACAATTGAGAATACACTTAGAGGGATATAACTTAGAGACAATCTTAGAGGACCAAAGGAAGTAGGTGATTTCATGAAGATTACAAATTTGAAGGGCGAGAAGGGTGGTGTATTACTATTCTTCTTTAATTTCAGTTTTTGTAATTGGGATGATGATTTCGTTCATTTATTCAGTTTTTAATTCATTAATTATGAGCTAAATTACTTTTTAGCCTTGCAATGGATCTTTAATGTTGAATGACAATTCTTATGCCTTAATTTGGGTTTAATAAATTAATAATTTAGTTTATCTATTATGATTTGTGCTTAATTTATGAATGGCTTGATCGCCAATTTTATGTGGATTTATTTGGATTCAAGAGTTAATGTATGACTCTAGACCTAGTCGCAATAGCATGTGTTTTTGAATTCTTGAAGTCTTAATTTATGTTAGGATAGAGATATACAAGGCATCGCATGTAATCTAGTAAGAACTTGGAATTAAAATCTTTGTAATTTTAATTCACATAGAGATATAATGAATTAGTTAATTAGGGTGTTTGGCTTAATTCTATCTAATTAGTGGATTCAAGTTAATTTGGTATTAGTGCATTGAGAGATGACTAATTCTACATAAGTGTTCTTGATTAATAAACTGAGATAGTGAATTAACCTGAAATAAGGTGTGATAATTAGATTGAGACTTAAAGTGAAGTTGTAAGCCTAATTTTCCATTATTTGCTTGAAATTACGGTTTTTAACTTGTGTTGACTGATTAGTATTTTTAATTTTTAGTTTTTATTAGTTATAATCATTGATTTTGATTAGTGTAATAAAATTGGGTTAATATAAAACTAGTAATTGTTAGGATTAATTTCTTGATATTCTCCGTGGGAACGATTCTTTTCTTATCAGTATATTACTTGTTGACCACGTATACTTGGGTGTTGTACATAATTAGATTTTACACCAAAAAGTTTTTGGCGCCATTGTCAGGGAGTAGTATTGATTTTAATATTTGTGAATATCAGTTTAATTAGTTCAGTTTTACTTAAACAATTTTCCTTTTTGTTTTGTTCTTTCTTGTTCAAGTTCTTTGAGTTAGTTTATGCAAACTCGGTCTAAGAAGCCAGACTTGCTTCCTTTTGAGGACGATATCGAGAGACGATTTCAAAGGATAAGTAAGTGAATTAAAGACACTAGAGAGAACTTTGAGAACTCTGATAAGGAAGAAATCATGGCTGCCGAAGATCAAAAAGAGCTGAGGGATTATGCCACTCCAAAGGTGATTGAGCTATAGTCAAGTATCACCAGGGCGGCGATTGCTACAAATACTTTTGAGATCAAGCCTGGTACCATTCAGATTATTCAAAACTCAGTTCAGTTTGGGGGATTAGCTAATGACAATCCGAATGAGCACTTGGTTAGCTTTTTAGAAATCTGTGACACCTTTAGATACAACGGGGTGTCCGATGACGCAGTCAGACTTTGCTTGTTTCCGTTCACACTGCGGGACAAAGCGAAGAGCGGGTTACATTATCTACAACCGAAATCAATAACTATTTGGGAAGACCTTACTCAGAAATTCTTGGCAAAATTTTTCCCACCAGAAAAAATTGCAAAGATGAGGAACAAGATCACCATGTTTAAGGAGCAACATGAGGAATCATTGTATGAGGCATGGGAACGGTACAAGGAATTTCTTAGAAAATACCCACATAATGGATTACCTAAATGGCTATAGATGAATACGTTCTACAACGGGTTGAATGGGAATCTCAGGACAAGCATAAATGCAGCTTCAGATGGAGCGTTTATGGTCAAGAGCTATGAGGAGGTGTATGAGTTGATAGAAACAATGGCGACTAACAACTACTAGTGGCCTATAATGAGAATGACACAACCTAAGGTAGCTGGGGTGTTAGAGGTAGATAGGGTGACGCCGTTAACAACACAAATTTTAGCGCTATCAAATAAGGTGGATGCTTTGTCGGGTGCACAAACTCAGCAGATTGTTGTTATTTGTGAATTATACGTGGGGGAACATCCTATAAAATAATGTGTTATTAACCCAGTGTCAGTACAATTTGTGGGTAGCTACAACAGGATTCCACAAAACTTGTATCAGAATGCCTACAATCCGGGGAATAGAAATCACCCTAATTTTTCGTGGAGTAACAACCAGAATCAGCAAACTCCACGACCATCTTATCCCTCGGGATTTCAGAATCAGCATCAACAAGCAGCTCCACACCATGAGAAAAAGACAGATTTATAAGAGTTGTTATCAAAATATATATCGAGCAACAAGGCGGCCATGAAATCACAAGCAGTGGCCATCAAGAACTTAGAAAATCACTTGGGATAACTTGCTTTTACGTTGAATAATAGGCCTCAAAGAACTCTACCCAGTGACATAGAGAAAAATCCAAAGGGGAATCATGAGCAGTGTTAAGCGATCATGTTAAGGAGTGGAAAACATCTTGAGGGGCAGAAGATAGAAAATTCAACTAAAAAAGATAACAAAGAAGCTAAAGACAAAGTGGTTGATGATAAACAAGGTGAAGAAAAGCAAGTGGATAAGAGCAAGACAAAGATTGAGTCAGTTGTGTATCCTCCAACACCATTTCAGCAAAGAGTTCAGAAACAGGAGTTAGACAAGCAATTTTCAAAGTTTTTAGAAGTTTCTAAGAAACTTCAGATCAACATTCCTTTCACAAAACCCCTAGAGCAAATGATAAGTTATGCTAAATTCATGATGGGTATTCTGTCAAGGAAGAAAAAGTTAGATGATTACAAAACTGTGGCTTTAACGGATGAATGTAGCGCAGTGTTACAGAGAAAGTTACCTCCAAAGTTGAAGGATCCGGGGAGTTTTACTAGACCTTGCACGATCGGTAACATGGCCTTTAAAAAGGCTTTTGTGTGACTTGGGGCCAAGTGTCAACCTCATGCCATTATCCGTTTATACCGAATTGGGTTTACCAGCTCTAAAGCCTACAAACATATCGTTGCAGTTAGTAGACAGATCGGTAACTTATCCAAGAGGAATTGTGGAAGATATCTTAGTTAAGGTGGATAAGTTTATTTTTCCAGCAGATTTCATAAATCTGGATTATGAAGAAGACAAGAACATCCCAATCATCTTAGGGAGACCATTTTTGGCTGCTGGTAGGACTCTCATTGATGTTCAAAAAGGAGAATTAACCGTGAGGGTTCAAGATCAAGAAGTCACGTTCAATGTATTTAAAGCCATGAAATTCCCTACAGATGAAGAAGAGTGTTTCCGGGTGGTTGTCATTGACAGGATAGTTAATGAAGACATGGTGAAAAGGTTTAGCTAATGACCCATTAGAAACTACACTATTGGGAGATGAAGATTTGGATGATCTAGAGTTTGTGGATTACTTGAACATGCTGGACGCTTTGCCCCGAGTTAGTTGATTCAAGGTACCATTCGAGCCATTACACATAAAAGAAAAAGCTTCAGCTCGAATGAAACCATCTTTTGAGGAGCCACACACTCTTGAGCACAAACCAATTCCTAAACACCTCACGTATGCTTATTTGGGTGATTTAAAAACTTATCATGTTATTATTGTATCTACACTTAACAAATTGTAGGAAAGTAAATTGTTGAGAATTTTGAGAGAATATAAATATGCAATAGGCTGGACCATTGCCGATATTATGGGGATCAGCCCCTCCTTTTGCATGCACAAAATTATCATGGAAGAGGATGTGAAGCCAACCGTGAAACAGTTGAGAAGGCTAAATCCAATCATGAAAGAAGTGGTAAAGAAAAAAATACTGAAGTGGTTGGACGCGGGAATTATTTACCCGATTTCAGATAGTGCATGGGTTAGTCCAGTACAATACGTGCCGAAAAAGGGAGGAATGATAGTGGTTAAGAATGAAGATAATGAGCTAATTCCAACGAGGACAGTGACATGATCGAGGGTGTGCATGGACTATAGAAAGCTAAATAAGGCAACCCAAAAGTATCACTTTCCTCTACTCTTCATTGATCAGATGTTAGACCGAATTGTTGGACATGAATACTATTGCCTACTGGATGGATACCCCGTACAACCAAATCGTCATAGGTCCTGAGGATCAAGAGAAGACCACCTTTATATGCCCATATGACACCTTTTCATTTAGAAGGATGTCCTTTCGGTTATGGAATGCACCAGCTATTCCAAAGATGTATGATGGCCATCTTCTCCGACATGGTGGAGAAGAACGTGGAAGTTTTCATGGACGACTTTTCAGTCTATGGAAACACTTTTGTTAAGTGTCTAGAGAATTTGATCATGGTCTTGAAGCGATGTGTGGAAACTAATTTGGTGCTCAACTGGGAGAAGTGTCACTTTATGGCTGAAGAAGGGATAATTCTGGGGCATAAGGTCTCATCTAAAGGTTTGGAGGTTGATAGGGAAAAGTTGGACACGATCGAGAATCTTCCACCGCTAAATTCAGTAAAGGGAATCCGTAGTTTTCTTGGACATGACGAGTTCTACAAAAGGTTTACAAAGGATTTATCTAAAATTGCAAAACCATTGTGCAGTTTTTTTAAAGAAAGATGCAGTATTTAGTTTTGATAAGGAGTGCAAAGCAGCTTTTGAGCAGTTGAAAACCAAGTTGACTACATCTCCAATAATCGTAGCACCGAATTGGACAATGCCTTTCGAGTTAATGTGTGATTCTAGCGATTACACGGTAGGGGCTATTTTGGGCCAACGCCGAGAAAAGATATTCCACGCCATATACTATGCAAGTAAAACCCTTACGGATGCCCAATTAAACTATACAACCACCAAAAAGGAATTACTTGCCGTAGTATACGCCTTTGATAAATTTAGAGCGTACTTGATTGGAACAAAGGTGGTGGTATATATGGACCACTCGAAAATTCGTTATTTAATCTCAAAGAAGGATACTAAGTCTCGACTAATCATATGGATCCTTCTTCTATAGAAATTTGATTTGGAAATAAAGGATAAAAAGGGGACAGAAAATCAAGTAGCAGATCATCTTTCAAGATTAAAAAATCCAAACAAAGATGGGGCAGATAAGTGTTTAATCAACGAGTCATTTCTGGATGAGCAGTTGTTTGTAGTCAAAGCAGAATTCCATAGTATGCGGATTTTTCCAACTACTTGGTGTGCAAAGTCTTTCCCCCTGATCTAACACGTCAGCAAAAGAAGAAGTTCCTACATGACGTCAAGTGGTACATGTGGGACGAGCCATATTTATTCAAATAGTGTGCAGACAAAATGATTCGTCGATGCATGTCGTACAACGAAGTAAAGAATATCTTGCACGAGTGTCATTCATCTACATATGGGGGACATTATGGGAGGGAGCTAACAGCGGCTAAGGTACTTCAAGCATGATTCTATTGGCCTACTATATTCAAGGATGCCCACCAGTTCGTGAAAATCCGTGACAGATGCCAAAGGGTGGGAAACATCTCAAAAAGGAATAAAATGCCACTCAACACAATCATGGAAGTAGAAGTTTTTGATGTATGGGGAATGGAGTTTATGGGACCTTTTCCTCCCTCATTCAATAACTTGTACATTCTGCTTGCTATGGACTATGTAACAAAATGGGTGGAAGCTGTAGCACTCACTACAAACGATGCCAAAGTTTGGCACATAATTTTTTTACAAAAAAACATCTTCATAAGGTTTGGCACACTAAGAGCAATTATAAGTGACGAGGGAAGTCACTTCAGCAATAAAGCATTCACAACTCTCTTGGTGAAATATGGGGTCAATCATAGGGTTGTAACAACATATCACCCCCAGACGAGTGGTCAAACTAAGTTTTCTAACAGAGAGGTGAAGAAAAATTTGTAGAAGGTGGTAAACCCGAGCAGAAAAGACTGGTCTCTAAATTTGGATGACGCACTATGGGCTTACAGGACAGCATACAAGACGCCAATTAGGATGTCTCCGTATCAGTTAATCTACAAAAAATCGTGCCACCTCCCAGTGGAATTGCAGCTTAAAGCATACTGGGCAATTTAAAAACTCAACTTCGATCAAACAGCTACAGGAGAAAAGAGGCTACTTCAATTGAACGAACCAGATGAATTCAGACTGCAAGCATAGGAGAACTCGAAGTTATATAAAGAAAAAGTTAAGAAGTGGCACGACTAGAAAATTTTGTAGAGTAAGTTTGAACCGGGACAATCAGTATTATTATTTAATTCAAGACTGAGATTATTTCCCATAAAGCTCAAATCTAGATGGTCGGGCCCATTCACTATTAGAAGGGTTTTCCCATATGGAGCCATTGAGTTATATAGCAGAAATCCACTCGAAACCTTCAAGTTCAATGGGCAAAGATTAAAGCACTATTGGTGTGGCGACATTGACAACGAAGCTATTGCAATTACACTTGCCGATGCACCAAGAAACAAGAGGAACATCGGGCTGACGACATTAAAACTTGCGCTACTTGGGAGGCAACCCAAGTTCTAAACCTTTTCTATTTCATTTATTCATAAATTTTAGCTCATAGTATAGTATAGATATTTATTTTTCATAAAGTAATGACTTAGTTTTGGTATGATTGCAGGAAATAAAGAAAAAAAAACATCACTCAGTCACTGCACCAACGGCGTGGGCTATGCCATCAAGGGCTTGTAACTGGTGCGGGGTGCACTACCTCGACAGCAACTTTCTGCTGTACTAACGTGGGGCACGCTATTATACACTAAAACACGGCCCAGGGGCGCTACACTAGACAAAGCTATCGCTTTACCTGCAGCGAGGGCGCCGGTTTTGTGAAAATCAAAGTAGCAATCAAATTGCAAAAATTAGCGGAAGCGAAATAAAATCGATTTTAAAATTTTTCACAAACCAATTACCCTTGATCATCCTTTATGCATATTATTAATTAAACGAAGAATAAGAAATTATGAAATCATACCCTTGTAGAAACGAGCTTCCTCAGTACGAAGTTCACCTCCTACTTCTCACATGATCTCCTCAATCTCCTGTAGATTCCTTCCTTTGATCAATGTAAGCCACCCAAGTGTATGGCCTCTAGAGGTGATCCACCAAAGAAGAAGAATTTTCAAGAAGAAGGGTATCGCTCAAACCCTAGTTTTTCCTATCTCAGATAGAAAAAAGGAGGCGATTCTCCAACTCTAGAATTACGATATATTAGATATCCGATATAAGACTCCTCTTATAAAGATATCATGTAACCCTATTTTAATTAAAATAAGGTATTATTTATTTAATTAAACTCTTTAATTAAATGGGCTCCCTAATCCTATTAGGGTAATTAATTAAACTCCTTTAACTAATTTTCTTTCCTAATCCAATTAGGAATAAATGAGAGTACTTATATTAAATTAATTCCTAAACCTTTTAGAAATTAAAATAATAATAATTGTAATAATATTAATAAGACTCTCTTATTAATTTATATTTAATATTTCTAAAATATTAAATAATAATATTAAGCTATTTAATTTATTCTATCACCATAGATTAAATTAAATATACTTAACATATTATTACAATTATGCCATTAACTTCTTAAATAATTATTCTTCCTTTTATGGTGTGACCCTTTAGGTTCTCCATATTAAACCTATTGTGAATAAATCAATTAGAACAATTCTAATCTCATTTAAATAAATAAATTAAACAAATAATTTATTTAAATAAATAATATTTATTCTACAATAGGATAAGCCTCCCTAGCGATCAACGACTTTCCGTATAATATAGATTTCAACATTAATCATAAAAGAACCTTTGAGTAAATAGTTACCGCATAATTCAATCCTTCCACCATACAATGTCCCAATTAAATATAAGACATGGAATTACCACAAGTCTTATTTTATTTAATTATATGTATTTCGATTCCTAAATGAATAACTCCTAATGAATGCAAATTAGAAACTACTTTCTAATTTCATTCCACCTCGCCAAGGATTCCGGGTCATCATTTATCGAATCACATAGACATTTCTCCTTTTTACTAGAAGTGGTAGATTCTTTATCGATCATTCATTATCTTCATATATAACTTATTACACCCAAGCATACCCTTTGATATACTCTAAGAGTCTTAAGGAATAAGTCAAAGTGTAATTCATTATATATAAGATACTATGATGATCTCAAGTCTAAGGATCATTTGTACTACTATCACTACAGAATTCCTATCGACAGTAAGTAAAACTCCATTAGGTATTCCTTAGCGAAGTCACGCTCAAAGAACTTATTCTCTAATAAGCACCTACATACTTGCTTTTAGTGTCTCCACACAAATGATCATGAGATCAATCATCCTCATCCAATGAGCAAACAACGATGTACTAATCTATCCGGATTCATTAATCCCCAATTTAGTAATCCATCGATTGGGAACTATTTTAGTTTTAAGCTTTCTAAGAATTTAGATCTCATTAGAATGATCATCATCATTATTCTAAAAGCATTGCTTAAAACTATGGGTTTATCACATATTATTAAAACAAAGACCATGTAGATAATAAATGCCTTTAATAAATAATTCTTTTATTAATAAATAAATAAGATTGATTACACAAGATATGCTTTATCATCATACATGATCGCTTGATGCATAATACTTTCAATCTCCCACTTGCACTAAAGCCAATCGCCGTGGTATCTCATACCCATCTTCTCTAAGTGACGATCAAACCGCTTGTTGTGTTAACGCTTTAGTAAATGGATCTCGCAATATTGTCTTGAGAGTCCACACGCCTGTGGTGACGCCTCCTCTTTCAATGATCTCTCCGATCAAATGAAATCGCCGCAACACGTGTTTGATTTCCGATGAGACCGGGTTCCTTAGCTTGCAGCAATGTACCTCCAAAGGTTGTCACGTAATAAAGGCACCGGTCCTTTAATGCTAGAAACCACACCAAGTTCTAGTAATGAACTTCTTCATCCAAACAGCCTTCCTTTGCAACTTCACTTGCAGCCTATGTACTCGCCTCCTCACACATCAATCAAGAATCGTTTCGCTTGAACTTTTCCAACTCATCGCGCCACCGCTTAAGGTAAACACATACCCCAAACGGATTTATCATTATCTTGGTCTGCTTTGAAAACTTGAGTCCGTGAAGCCCTCTAGTTTTAATTCGCACTCCACCGTAGACAAGAAATACATCCTTAGTTCTTCTTAAGTACTTTAGGATATTTTTCACCGCCTTCCAAAGTTCTTCTTCTCCGGATTCGATCGATATCTCGCTTGTTACACTAAGTGCATGAGCGACATCCGGTCTAGTACATATCATACCGCATATGATAGATCCTATTGTCAAGCATAAGGAATCTTACTCATACTGGCTTTCTCTCCTCAGTGTCTTTTCAGGCTTGTTTCTTGAGAGATGTATTCCATGGCTCATCCAAGATGAGACCTCTTTTGGAATCTTCCATGCTAAACCTTTTAGCATCAAGTCAATGTATCGCCTTTGGGACAAGCCAAGCATCCTATTAGATCTATCTCTATAGATCTTTATCCCCAAAATATAGGATGCTTCTCCCAAGTCCTTCATGGAGAAGTGTTTAGATAACCGTATTTTAATTGATTGCAAGATAGAATATCATTCCCTATCGCAATATATCATCAACATATAATACAAGGAATGAAACAAATATCCCACTAACCTTCTTGTACACACATGGTTCATCCTCATTTTGATAAAATCAAACTTTTGATTGTCTCATCAAAACGGATGTTCCACCCACGAGAAGCTTCGCTTTAATCCATAAATGGATCGTCAGAGCTTATGCACTTGATTTGTTCCAACCTTTGAAACAAATCCTCTCGTTGTGTCATATACACATCCTCCTCAAGTTTCCCATTGAGGAAGGCCGCTTTCACGCCCATCCGCCAGATTTCGTAGTCATGGTAAGTCGCAATCGCAAGCAAAATCCGAATGGACTTGAGCATTGCTATCGTGAGAAGGTTTCATCATAGTCAACTCCTTGTCTTTGTTTGAAACCTTTTGCAACCAAATGGGCCTTATAGGTCTCTACCTTGCCGCCCCGCTTCCAGCTTTTTCTTTTAAAGACCCATTTACACCCAATAGTTTAATGCCTTCGTGGTGAGACCAAAGTCCATACTTGGTTCTCATACATGGAGTCCATCTCGATTTCATGGCTTCTTGCCACTTCTCCGAGTCTTTACTACTCATAGCCTGCTCAGAATTCAATGGATCATCATCATCTATGATGCATACCTCATTGTCATCTTCTATGACAAGTCCATACCGTCTCTGTATCTTTGGTACTCTTCCGTATTTACTTAATAGGGTGTGGTATGTATGAATCTCTACTTGGTTAGGTACCTCACTTTGATCTCGTAGTATTTTGTGGTTCTTGAACCTCTTCAAGATATATCTTACTCCCACCGACCCTTCAAGGATAAACTCCTTTTCCAAGAAGGCAACATGTTTCGCAAACAAACACCTTTTGATCACTTGATGATAGAAATAATACCCGATGTTTCTTTAGGATATCCCACAAATCTACATTTGTCGATCTAGTCTGCAGCCTTATCGCTTTTCAAACTTTTTGACATAAGTCGGACAACCCCAAGTCTTAACATGCTTAAGATTTGGTTTCTCCCCCGTCCATAACTCATATATGGGTCTTGGGGACGGATTTTGTAGGTACCTTGTTAAGTAGGTATGCAAAGATTCTAGGCATATCCCCGTATGAAACCGAAGGCTCAGAAAGCTCATCATAGATCGAACCATGTCCAACAATGTTCGATTTCTCCTTTCGTGATACACCATTCATCCGTGGCGTCCCCGGTGGAGTCCATTGTGAGATTATACCATTTTCTTTGAGAGACAATTGAGAAACTCACCACTTAAGTATTCTCCTCCTCGATCGATCAAGAATCTTAATACTCTTACCAGCTTTGCTTCTCAACTTCACTTCAACTCTTTGAACTTTTCAAATGATTCAGATTTGTATTTCATTAAATACACATATCCAAATCTTGAGTGGTCAAATCAATGAATGTAATAAAATAAGAATACCCTCCTCGTAAGGTCGTTGTCATAGTCCACATACATCCGTGTGTACCAACGCTAACAACTCAGAATCTTTCTCCTTTTCCACTAAAAGGAGATTTAGTCATTTTACCCATGAGACAAGATTCACAAGTTGATATGATTCATAATCGATAGCCTCTAGAGCCCATCTTTATGCAACTTGATAATCTTGTTTCATTAATACGACCGAGTCTACAAAGTACACATGAAGGTATAATTAACATCATCTCTTTTCCTTTTCTTAGTTTGTTCAATTTGAAATATATTTTCATGCAAGTCAAGTATATAAAGTCCATTTCGCAAATTACCAACACCATATAAAACATTATCATTATAAATAGAACAACCGTTGTTCTTTATTATAATATTAAAACCATCCATATCCAATACAGTAGATAGAAATAATGTTTCTAATGATATTTGGAACAAAATAACAATTATTTAAATTAATGAACTTGCCCTGTAGGCGTTAAAAAATAAGTCCCTACAAATAATGCAAAGAACCTTTTGCTCCATTTCCCACTCGTAGATTTACCTCATCCTTGCTCAAACTTTCTACTTCTCGACCACTACCCCTCGTGATATTATTACATATGTGAGAACCACATCCCAGATCCAATACCCAAGTAGAAGATCGACTTTCGTAAAAATTAATTTCAATCATAAACAAACCTTGATTAGGATTCAAGCTTCTCCAAGCTTCTTCTTCTTTTGTTCTCATGAGATAATCCTTGCGCCTCTTCCAAAGACCCTTACTTTATTGCAATGGAAGCAAATTCCTTTGCTAATCGGATCAGTTTCTTTTGATCCTTCACTTTCGCTTTTCCTTTAGCCTTCTTGGATTTCTTCTTTTCGTAAGATACCTTGGGCCTCTTCCTTTCTTGAAGAATCATCCACCAAGAAGACATGGTTCTTCTTGGATGGAAGTGACCTTCAAAGCAGCTTTTCAACATGTTAAGTAATTCGTGCAAAGTCGACATCCAACTTATTCATGTGAAAATTCACAACAAATTGTGAGAAGGTGTCCGGGAGTGACCGCAAGACTAAATCTCGACTCAACTCCCCATCCATGACGAACCCAAGTCGCCCAAGACGCTCAATCGATTGATCATCTTTAGGACACGAGTCTCAACAGAGTGCCCTCTGGTCATCCGAGATCTAAGAGCTCCTTAGATATTTCATATCTAGCAATCCTACTTTGCTCACCATACAACTCTCAAGGTGCAAGAAGAGATAGTAGAGAGCATCCATGTTTTCATGCCGACACAAAGCTCATTACTCATGGATGCGAGCATGATGCATCGAGCCACGATGCATCATCTTGCCCACTTTAAAAGTAGCAATCTCTTCCTCGTAGGTCGCTTCTCGCAACTTTTGCAGTGTATCTGCTAATTTAGGACATAAGAAATCTTTTCAAAGAAGGAGAACAATTTCGATTCCTTAACCAAATCGCCAGTAGTTCTGGGCCCAACACTTTGTTAAGATCAAGTATGCTACGCAGTTGAAATTAGTGAATGTGACATTTTCAAAATTCTCGCATGTAAAAAGACAATATTTTAGCAAACATTCATTTAATTAATTACCAAAATAAATTAGGTCTTATTTTATATCGTATCTCCCACTATTTTCTTCAAACTATATTACCCTCATTTATATAGTTCTAAGAAAAATCTAATTAAAGTTTTTGCTAGTGAGAATAAGGATCCCATTTCAAATATATATAGCCTTGTGGTGACACAACAAACTATATATAAATAAATAGGTAGACAACTCCTCACAATTACATCAACATGTAACTCCTTATGTTTTGCCTCTTTAGATTATTTTGATCAAGTGGTGGCACATCCAATCAAAAAAATTATCTAAGTTAAGTCCAACCTAGCACTTCCATATATTCAAAAAAAGAAAATATCGCCTTGTGGTGACACAACAAAAAACAATATTGTTCAATTTTCTTTATAAGCATCAAATGTGATAAATTAACATCTTAAATACTTAATACTTGCCTTGTGGTGACACAACAAACTCATATTAAATATTTAATACTCTATTAATTTTATCATGCTAGAAGGCGCGACGCTCGATATTCTAAATATCTTTGAACGCTTAAGACTTAATATAAAAAAAACTTTGAGGGATTGTTATTATTTGTCTCATCTTGTTTAGCAGCATGCAAATATATATATAAAAAATACGCTATTATATTATTAAACATGCGAAGCATGTTTGCATAATATATATATATATATAATACTAGCATGCACATATAGAATACTATATTCTACCCGATTGATTATGGACTTTTTTCTAGTTTGGTTCACTAGAGCCACCAAGTGAACCAAAAGGTCAAACCCTAGGGTGCAAAGAATAAACATTTAAATATAACTATTACATTTAAACCCTGCTCCATTACAAACGGGTCTTTTAAGCGCCTCGCTTCTCGATCTCTGTTCTTCAAAAAATTCTAACTAATCCTATTACATTAAACTATTTAATTTAAATAGAAACCTTGATCGCCAAATAAGGGAAAGTACATAGAGAGAGATAGAATTTACATCAAGAAGAAAACCGTAAAAGACGAGGTACACGCAGAATTCCCATTTAATAAAAACCCATTCATTCAAACATCCAACTAAAATAAATCCAATCATATCGGTCAATTGTCCATAATCAATCCCATTTATTATCATACATATCATCATATGTATCAATAAATAAAATCATTCCATATATATATGAGTATCATTTAATGGGCAATTTTATGTTGCATGAAATCCAATTTCAAGATTAAAATAAACTCTTTTATTTTAATTATAAAATTATTAAGATTAATATATATATATATATATATATATATATATATATATATATAAAAGTCCTACATACTTTAAAAAAATAAGGACATTGCTTTATATCCTCTTATTTATAAAAGTCCTACTAATTATATATATATATTATATATATATATATATATATATATATAATATATATATATATATATATATATATATATATATATATATATATAAAAAGTCCTAATCAATTTAAAAAAAGCAATATAACCTAAGTAATATAACATATTCCAATATATATTTTTTTTTATAACCTCTTGATTACGCAAATTAAGAATAACAAAATCCTTGAAGTAATATATATATATATATATATATATATATATATATATATATATATATATTAACTTTTTTAATTAAAAAAAAAAAAAAGTAGGAACATGTTATCTTTATAAAAAAGTTAATTTGAAATTCATAATAAAAAAAAAAAAAAAAAAAAATGGTTTTCTAAGAAAATTATATTTTTTTTTTCAATAAAATAATAATTTTATACAACAAATTATGCCCAATAAATTATTCAAAATACATACCCATACATATATGGAATCAAAATAATTAATAATTCGCATAAAAGTTTGGCTCATGATACCACCGTTAGGTTTTGTGAAAATCAAAGTAGCAATCAAATTGCAAAAATTAAGCTAAGCGAAATAAAATCGATTTTTAAAATTTTCACAAACCAATTACCCTGATCATCCTTTATGCATATTATTAATTAAACGAAGAATAAGAAATTATGAAATCATACCCTCAGAGAAAACGAGCTTCCTCAGTGCACGTTCACCTCCTACTTCATGATCTCCTCAATCTCCGTGTAGATTCCTTCCTTTGATCAATGTAAGCCACCCAAGTGTATGGCCTCTAGAGGTGATCCACCAAAGAAGAAGAATTTTCAAGAAGAAGGGTATTGCTCAAACCCTAGTTTTTCCTATCTCAGATAGAAAAAAAGGAGGCGACTCTCCAACTCTAGAATTACGTATATTAGATATCCGATATAAGACTCTCTTATAAAGATATCATGTAACCCTATTTTAATTAAAATAAGGTATTATTTATTTAATTAAACTCTTTTAATTAAATGGGCTCCCTAATCCTATTAGGGATAATTAATTAAACTCCTTTAACTAATTTTCTTCCTAATCCAATTAGGAATAAATGAGAGTACTTATATTAAATTAATTCCTAAACCTTTTAGAAATTAAAATAATAATAATTGTAATAATATTAATAAGACTCCTCTTATTAATTTATATTTAATATTTCTAAAATATTAAATAATAATATTAAGCTATTTAATTTATTCTATCACCATAGATTAAATTAAATATACTTAACATATTATTACAATTATGCCATTAACTTCTTAAATAATTATTCTTCCTTTTATGGTGTGACCCTTTAGGTTCTCCATATTAAACCTATTGTGAATAAATCAATTAGAACAATTTAATCTCATTTAAATAAATAAATTAAACAAATAATTTATTTAAATAAATAATATTTATTCTACAATAGGATAAGCCTCCCTGATCATCAACGACTTTCCGTATAATATAGATTTCAACATTAATCATAAAAGAACCTTTGAGTAAATAGTTACCGTGACAATTCAATCCTTCCACCATACAATGTCCCAATTAAATATAAGACATGGAATTACCACAAGTCTTATTTTATTTAATTATATGTATTTCGATTCCTAAATGAATAACTCCTAATGAATGCAAATTAGAAACTACTTTCTAATTTCATTCCACCTCGCCAAGGATTCTTTGGGTTGTCATTTATCGAATCACATAGACATTTCTCCTTTTTACTAGAAGTGGTAGATTCTTTATCGATCATTCATTATCTTCATATATAACTTATTACACCCAAGCATACCCTTTGATATACTCTAAGAGTCTTAAGGAATAAGTCAAAGTGTAATTCATTATATATAAGATACTATGATGATCTCAAGTCTAAGGATCATTTGTACTACTATCACTACAGAATTCCTATCGACAGTAAGTAAAACTCCATTAGGTATTCCTAAGAAGTCAGTCACGCTCAAAGGAACTTATTCTCTAATAAGCACCTACATACTTGCTTTAGTGTTCCACACAAATGATCATGAGATCAATCATCCTCATCCAATGAGCAAGCAACGTATGTACCAATCTATCCCTGATTCATTAATCCCCAATTTAGTAATCCAATGATTGGGAACTATTTTAGTTTTAAGCTTTCTAAGAATTTAGATCTCATTAGAATGATCATCATCATTATTCTAAAAGCGTCGCTTAAAACTATGGGTTTATCACATATTATTAAAACAAGACCATGTAGATAATAATAAATGCCTTTAATAAATAATTCTTTTATTAATAAATAAATAAGATTGATTACACAAGATATGCTTTATCATCATACATGATTGGCTTTGTATGCATAATACTTTATCCAACTCCAAGTCCAATTCCTTCTCCTCTCAACTTCTCACAAATTGTGACTGTCGATGTTAGGATTTTTACTGTCTCTTTTCTGTTCTTGTCTTTTGGTGTTCTCATGTTAGGTGAGATTTGTTTGAAAAAATAAGTTGTGAAAAGGTCCGACATGTATATGTCGACGATTGGACTGTAAGAGTCGACAGTTGGTATTTTTAAATGGTTCCACCAACTCAACCGAGAAAAGGTTTGTACATTGACCTAGTGATGTAACACTGCTAAACTGGTTTGTGAAACCAAGATCGTTAGGGTCCGAGGGCTTGATTATGCGGAGGGATGGTGTTAAGCACCCCCCGACATCTGTGTTACCATGGTGACCACCACTTTTGAATTTAAACTATTATATGAATGTGTGTGTGTGTGTGTGGGTCCATATGCAATTATCTGAAAGTAGTATTATGCCTAGTTTGCACCTATATACAAAGAGTTTGAATTTTGTATAAAAGTTCAGTTTTAACAAGATATAGCAGTGATGTTTTGTAAAAGAGGTTTTTCAAACCCTTATGCTTAATAGTAATTGAGGCCTTTGATACTTCCATTTTATTATGTGTTCGACTTGATTGCTTTTATTTTTGAGATGCGAGGCATCTTCGAGAAAATCGCATCTCAAAAATAAGATACATAGTAGTGCCGAACTCCTTGTGGTCATGAGAGCCATCTAAGGAAATTCAAACACTGTGAATAATATACAAGCTGGTTACAGTAGAAAATATCCATCACGGGAACCGAATCTAGATCCAGAAGACTGAATTTGTGATCACATGATTCCTATGCTCCCATGATGTTGCAGTTTGTATGAAAGCTGTAAGCAGTTATATATATAAAAGTTGTAAATATATATATATATGTATATATGAACGATCAACCACCACGAAGTAAACTCCTTGGGGGATTGGAAATGTAAATATATATATATAGAGACGATCAACCGCCACGAAGTAAACTTCAGGTGGGACTAAATGTAAATATATAAAAGCGGTATATATATATATATATATATATATATATATAAATACGATCAACCACCACAAAGTAAACTCCAAGCCTGACAGAAATATAAATATATATATATAAGCTGTAAATGCACCGGATATATATCGATCCAGGCTTAGTTCGTCAATATGAGTATATATATATATATATATATATATATATATATATATATATATATATATACAAAAGAAATAAAAAGTCACGGACCAAAGTCTGGGCATACGCACACAACACGACTCTCAACGTGAATAATTATGTATGCAAAAAGTGGAGAAAGGCTTTAAGAAATGCAAAAAGTCTTACAGTGGGCTGCCATGAAGACTTTAAATGGCTTTAAATGAATGAACACTCGATTTCCAATGGTAAAATGTGACAAAGTACAACCTCACGAGTGTATGAAAAGATAAAACACCCAGTTAATAGTGTGTACAGAGCAAAATAGACAGGGCTTCTTCGCCTTTTCTCTTCTTAAAATGGCCACCCCAAGCCCTCAATTTATAGAGGGGGGAGCCGTAGATGTACCTGTGGCAACCGTAGGTGTACCACCGCAGGTACATCTGTGGCTACTCGGGGTGCCCCCGGGCTCTGTGGGCCCCATCGTCTCAAAGTACATGCATGCATGCAACTTGTTGTCCCCTCGAACCTTCATAACTTTTGATCCGGGCATCCGATTGAGGCGTATAATACCTTTCTGAAATGTTGTTGTCGAGGGCTACATAATGACATTGGATAAGAGGTTGTACGAAGTCGGGATGATAGGACCATGTCTAGATCTTCTAGTCTTCAAATTCTATTCGATGTGTTGTCTTATATATTAGTCACTCGGGATTTGAGTTATGGTTCTTGTAGGACATTTCTGTTTAGAATGTATGTTAAAAAGTTATTGAGATGGCGCAATGTGGGATCGAGGTGGAAAAATAATGTTTTTGCCATTCACCAAGGTTATCTCCAGTTTGGGCTAATTTAGCAGTCTTTGTTCAGGATTATCTCTGACATTAGGCTGCTGTAAGTACTGAGAGTCCTCAAGGTTGTCTCTGAGGTGTGCCTGACCTCCCGGGGTTGTCTCCGAGACTAGAAATGAATGCCTCAAGGTTATCTACGAGGTTGAAGCTGACTGCTAACGGTTGAAACAAGCATTTCTGGGGTTATCTTCAGAACTACAACTGCATCCCTCAGGGGTTGTCTCCAAGGTTGGGACTGTATATCCCGGGGTTATCTCCGGGATGAGACTGAGTATCTCAGGGTTATCTCCGAGATGTAACTAAATTCTCCGGTGTTTTCTCCAGAAGTTGAACTGCATTCCTCGGGGTTGTCTCTGAGGTTGAAAATGAAACTCCTGGGGTTGTCTCCAAGACTAAAACTGGGTATCTTGGGGTTGTCTCTGAGATGGAAAACTGACTATCTCGTGGTTGTCTCCGGGATTGAGCTGATTTGACCTCTAGGGTTATCTCTGGAAGACTATTCTGCCCTTCTGCAATGTTCGTAACAGGAATACAAAATTTTGAGTGTCTACAGATGCCCCTCTTTATCATATTCATGCAATGTAATGGCATGGATAGGATAAAGAATACTAGATACTTGAAATGTGACAAGAAAATAATGATGTAATATACTATAACATAATGAAAATACATGATGAATGTGGTTTGTTGGACTATTTTCCAACGGGATGTGATGATTATCTGCTCCCATAAATTTTGATAGGGACTAGAGTTATCACTGATGTCGACGTCAGGATTTTTATTTGTCCCTTTTTCTTTTCTTGTTCTTTGGTGTTCTCATGTTAAGTGAGATTTGTTTAAAAAAACAAGTGAAAAAGGTACGACATGTATAATGTTGACAATTTGACTGTAAGAGTCGCCAGTTGGTGTTTTTAACTTGTTGCACCAACGCAACCGAGAAAAGGTTTGCACGTTGACCCAATGATGTGACACTAGTAAACGGGTCTATGAAACCGAGATTCATTTGGGTTCGGGGGTTTGATTATGCGGAGGGAAGGTGTTAGGCACCCCCCGACATCCGTGTTTCCACGGTGACCGCCACTTTTCAAGAAACTATTATATGAATGTGTGTGTGTGTGGATCAATGTGAAATTTATTTCGAAGTAGTGTGAGGCCTCGTTCGTACCTATATACAAAGGGTTTGAAATTATATGAAAAATTCAGTTTAAAACGTGATATAGCAGTGAAGTTTTGTAAAAGAGGTTTTTTCAAACCCTATGCTCAATAGTAATTTAGACCTTTTCATACTTCCATTTTATTATTAAATGTTCGACTTGTTTACTTTTATTTTCGAGATGTGAAGCATCTTCGAGAAAATAATATACAGCAGTGCCGAACTCCTCATGGGCATGAAAGCCATCTAAGGAAATTCAAAAACTGTAAATAATGTACAAGCTGTTTACAGCTGAAAAATTCCATCACGGGAACCGAATCTAGATTCAGTATATTGAATCTGTGATCACATGATTCCTAGGCTCACATGATGCTGCAGTTTATATGAAAAGCATTAAGCAGTTATATATATAAAAGCTATAAATAGATATATACAGACATGATCAACCACCACGAAGCACCTCCACCGGGATCTAAAATGTAAATATATAAAAGCGGTAAATATATATATATATATATATATATATATATATATATATATATATATATATATATATATATATATATATATATATAAGCACCTCCGTGGTGGATCGGAAAAGTAAATAAAACAAGAATCGATCAACCGCCATGAAGTAAACTCCAAGCGGGACTAAATGTATAGAAAGCAAGAAAGATTTATCAACCGCCACGAAGTAAACTCCAAAGGGGACTAAATGTAAAGAAAGCGGTAAAAAGGCCAATGTAAACTCCGGAACTGTGAAATGTTAATATATATATATATATATATATATATATATATATATATATATATATATATATATATATATAACGATAACGCATATGTGATGTTTCTCAATCTCGGCTTGGTTTATCATTTCAGCGATTTGTCGCTATATATATATAAGCAAGTAAATGCTCCAGACATAAGTCTAGGTTCAATCGAGGCATAACTCGATAATGTTAGTCCATATATAAAATATATACATATATAAGTATATATATATACAAACATAAATGAAAACCATAGACCGAAGTCCAAGCATACACACCCAACATGACTCTCAATGTGAAGAATAATGTGTGCAAAGATGATGAAAAAGGCATTATAGAGTGTGAGAAGGCTTACAGTGGGCTGCCAAGGCAAGCTTCTATGACTCTAGATGGATAAACACTCAGCTCCCGCCAGTAAAATATAGATATATGTGATCTAACAGGTGTTTAAAATGAGAAAGTACTCAATATGGGGTGTGTGCAGAGCAAATTGGATAGGGCTTCCTCGCCTCTTTTTTTCTTACAAATGGCCACCCCAAGCTCTATATTTATAATGCTAGGACTCGCAAGTGTACCTGTGGTAGCCGCAGATGCACCTGCAGCTGCCTAGGGTGCCCCGGGCTTCCTGGGTCCTGTTCTCTCGAAGTACATGCACTCATGCACTATGATGTCCACTCGAACTTGTAAAACTTCAATCCGAGAATCTGAACGAGGTGTACAAGACCTTCTTTGAACTGCTTTTGTCGAGAGTTACGCAATGACATGGGATTAGAGGTTGTACGAAGTCAGGAAGAGGGGACCATGCCCATAGTCTTCAAGCTTCGAATTCTATCCGTTATGCTGCCACGCGTAATAGTCACTCAGGATTGGAACTCCTTGGCTCTTGTGGGACATTGCTGTGTAGAAATGTATGTATGAAATGTTGAGACGGCGCGCTGGGGTTGAGGTGGAAAGATGACGATTTTTCCCCTCACCGAGGTTATCTCCAGTTTGGGCTGATAGTAGACGTTGCTCAGGGTTACATCTTAGATTGAACTGCTGCAAGTGTTGGAATTCTGCAGGGTCATCTGTAAGTGTGTCTATCTTCCCAGTGTTAGCTCTGAGTCTTTGGAATGAGTGCCTCGATAGGAGGTTTAAGATTAAAGCTGATTGCATGCATTTGAAACAAGCATTTCTGGAGTTATTGCCAGAACTACAACAACATTCCTTGGGGTTATCTCCAAGGATAAAACTCAGGGTTATCTCCAAGGTTGGAATTGATATTTTCGGTGTGTGTTCCGGGTTCGAGACTGAACTTCCAGTGGTATCCGACATGGATGTGAGCGGTCTTCCAGGGTTATCTCCGAAAGACGAATATGCCATCTTGCAATGTTAGTAATAGGTGTGCAAAAAATTTTGAGTGTCTACAGATGCCCCTCTTTATCATATTCATGCAATGCAAGGCATGGATAGGATAAAGAATCCTAGACACTTGAAATGCAAAGAGGATAAACATGATGCTATGTGCAGCAACATGATGAAAAATGCATGATGCATGTAGATTGTTGGATTGCTTTCCAACATGATGGGTTGATTGTCGGTTCCCTGTTAATCCTGTTGGGAATGGCAAACAGTGATGTCTTTGACATGCGATCCAAGTCTTCAAGAATGTTGACGTTGGGGTTATCACCAAAGTCCTAAATCCTTAATACAGAATTTTTTTTTAAGATGTGCCTCTCAGTGCAAGAGATCTGTGGGGATAATGTTACACCCCCAAAAATAGGTATACATCACCCATCTTGAGTCGCCAAATACATGGTACAAAATTCAAATACAACTTAATTATACAACAGTCGTGTAAAATACGACAAAATATACGTTGCGAGTTTTAATACAAATATTGCCTTCTAGACAATATCCACACTCAATTGAGTCCTCAGTACAATTATTATCATACTATTTAACAGAATAGTGAGGACTACTAATGCTATCATCCAGACTATCAATCCGTTCCCCGACTCATCCCAGCTATATTCTCATTTCCTGAAGAGAATAGTGAAGGAAAGGGTGAGCTCAACTAGCCCAGTAAAAATATTATGACTAAGATAATGTAGAATAAATTATCATTAGTCTTCTACAGTGTTAAACTGATAAAATACAATAGACATCAAGTTTAACTACAGCGGAACATGCAATCCATTAAAAGAGTCAAGTAGAGATTAAAATCTACTATCTTTTATGTTTTAAAAGATTTTTCATCACTTTTATCGCTGGGACTCACCTTAATAAATAATCCATATCATCCCTGCACTACGGCCAAGGATATTATTTAGTATCACGACCACGAATTATCCATGCACTACGGGGCAAAGATAATTGTATTTTCATCAACGGTCCTGATCATGCCATAAAATAATTCATCTTTGTACCCTTGGCCGAAGAGAATTCATAGCCATAATCATACCAAAAACTGTCCATCAATGCACTACGGGCCAATGAGGACTTTTTTCCACATCATTTATAATATTACGGTCATGATTATACCGAATAATCCTCGGTCATAATCATACCAAGTCAATCTATGCACTCTGAATACATATAACTTTCAACAAAATATAAACATGAGGATGATGACAATGATATAAGAATTCAATAAAACAAGTTCAAGAATTAAATTATCCAGGAACTAATAACGTCCAAATTGTCAACATGATACTTCTTTGTAGAGTAAAATTCAAGAATGCTCAGAATTATATTTCCATAAAACGATACCGGATGAAGCATAAATATCAAGGATATTCCACTAATTTCATGGAGTATAGAAGTCAAAACTTTAACCAACTGAGTATAATAAAGAATGGAATAACAAAAGAAATCACCATGCATGCGGTTTCCCATGTATAAAGTTATTCCAATAGAATAATAAATAACAGAACCAGGTTAGGTGAAATTCGCACCAACAGGATGTTCCAACATAATAATAAAGAATGGAATAACAACAGAAATCACCATGCATGCGGTACTTCGCATAGACAGGTTAATCCAACAGAATAATAAATAACGGAACCAGTCCCAAAAAAAGCGCATGCATGGGATATTCCATTAGAATAATAAAGACGGAACCAGGTCCGACGTAAAACACATAGACAAGATATTCCAACAGAATAATAAAGAATGGAATAATAACAGAATTTCATCATGTATGCGGTACTTCGAATAGATAGGTTATTCCAACAGAATAATAAATAATGGAATAACAGAAGAATTTCACCAAGTATAGGGTAGACCGCGTATACAAGTTATTCCAACAGAATAATAAAGAATGGAATAACAGAAGTTCTCTTCATGAATATGAAAAAAATAATACCCCTTACGAGTATAACAAATAATATCCCTTACCTTATAGAAGAAACTGGATATAGAAGTAGTGAAGTAGCAAAATACTTTTCTTCTTTCTCTCTATAGTTTCTCTCTCTAGAGTTTCAGTTAATTCGTAAGAAATAATGAAGGAATGAGCTTCTATTTATAGAAGAATGGATTGCATAGTAACTAATTCATGAACGGTCCAGATTGATTTACTTTTAATCGGATGGTCCATATTTAAAGCAAAATCTTTTAAATAAAATATAATATATTCGATTTATAATCTAATAAAATGAATAACTTTATAAAAGTATTATGTTTTATATAAAAAGATTTTACTATGCAAAATACTATCGCAGCACTATACAACAATATGCATAATAAAATATAATATATTCTATTTATAGAATAACTTTATAAAAGTATTCAGCTTTTATATAAAAAGATTTTACTTGTCATGCAAAACACTATGCATAATAGAATATAATATATTCTATTTATAGAATAACTTTATAAAAGTATTTTGTTTTATATAAAAAGTTTTTCTGTTTTATTACATTAATAATACTAATAAAATAGAACTCATATATATATATATAATATATTATATATATATATATATATAAACAATCGACAATAATTGAATCCAATAACGTGAGATACTATCAAAGAACTACTTCGTAGTAATAATTGAACAAAACTGAGTGACTTATCACGTAAGCATTAATAATCAATCTGGTATTACTACTATGCAACCACGCCAGACATTCTTTGTAATTTTAACACCGAGTGTTTCAACAATATTAACGCTAAAACTTCCGCCGTTATTTTCATAAAAATATTTTTATCGTTTTCTCAATCCGCCAATAATTCCGTTGTGGGGTCCATCAATGATTGTGCCGTCGTACGAATATTACCCGACACAAAGAATATTCCCCAACCAATCGAATATAATATAACAACTTGCATACTTTGTAAAATTTATAAATATTACCCACAACTATAACATTATATTAAATCCACACCATAATATTCCAAAAAAAAATTGAGAAATTTAAATCTTTATTCGTAAAATTTGGGATTTTACAATCTCCCCTCCTTATTAAATTTTTCCCTCAAAATTTACGTACGTACCTGGTATGCCGAATAGATGAGGACACTTCGTCCGATTCTAACTCTTGAGGTATAACCTTTAAGCGTAGAATATATTCCAGGATTTTAATAGGTACATCTTCATACGTTAAATTATCCGCTATCTCGTCCAGTTCTAAATCAATAATGTGGTTCGGGTCGTCCATATATTTACGTAACATCGATAGGTGAAAAAATGTTATGAACATGCGACATACTTGGCGGTAAAATGAGTTTATAGGCCACAGTTCCTACTCGATCGAGGATTTCAAATGGGCCAATAAAATCGAGGGTTGAGATTTCCTCTTTTCGTCGATTTTTGCTTCTAGAATAACGCCCTCTTGAACCTTCTTCTTCACATTCATCAGCTCTGAGTATGTAGCTTGAGCGGCTTTAACTTTATCGATTAAAGTAGATTCTAATCGTATATTCTTTATCTTCACGTGGATCCCTAGAGTCTTTAACTCTATCTTCATCATTTATACGAAATGAGTCTTTGTGTTAACAACATCGCACTAGTAAACACATATGATCTTCTACTCAATACGTCAGCTACCACGTTCACTCTTCTACAATGATATTGAATGGTACGATCGTAATCTTCAACAGCTCGAACCAACATCATTGGCGCATGTTACGTTCGTTTTGGGTGAAGAAAATATTTGAGGGTTTTAGAAATGGGGTTTTGTACCGGGGTTAGTACAAAATTCGATTTCACGCTCTGGGGTAGGCCAAGAAGTCTTCAGAAATACGTCAAGAAATTTATTAACAATAGAAATATCATTCACAACTGTGACTCTCATCCAAGACTTGGATAACACGTCACATTGATACCTATCAACTTGCCATCGTTATTCACAACGTCCCCTACAGAAAGTATGGCTTCGGTGCATTCCACACAAGGAAGTCAACAACGAAAGGATCGGGGCTCTTTACTTATGGCTTGATATGACAATGATTGACTTTAGTGGTTTGGTTGCTTGAATTCGCATAATAGGTTGGTTAGAAATATGAAAGCTAACAACCTTATTAAAAGCATGATGATTAGTTAACCAATTGATTCCTAAAATCACATCAAAGGCAAGCATTTTCAAATAGATAAGATCGACATGTAACGTGAAAGTGTTGATTTGAATCAAACAAGATTTATAAATAGTGGAGGTAACGAAGGTTTCTCCCAACTGAGTTTCAACAGATAAATCAAAGTTTAATTTCTCCAGAGTTAAATTCAAACATTGAACACAACTAAGTGGAATGAAAGAGTGAGTAGAACCGGTATCTAACACAATATAGACTTTGCAAGAGTTTATGATTAACTTACCCGTGATAATTTTATTCAGGTTCCTCGTCACGAAAAAAAAAACTCTCTCTTAAACTACCGATTTTGGCTTGTCTGGGACATCCTTTGGCATCACCATCCTAGCTGGACTTGACTTCACCATACGACAAAATTAAGCTAGGTGACCTTCTCTTCCGCAATTAAAACACGCTTTAGATTGTTGCGTACAGTTTGGACAGATGTGTCCCTCCTATCCGCATTTGAAACATACGACCGGTGGTCATTCTTCTTCCTTTGAAACGGGTGCTGATGCTGCTGTCTTTCCATCATTATTGAACCTTTTCTTCTTGAAATTTCCACTTCTATTATCTTGGCGATGATTACCACCGAAGTGGTTACCATTCATGGCATGATAATTTCCCCCATGATGGTTATCATTGTTCCGATGACCGTTGCCACCGGTACGATTATTATTGTGTTGTTGGTCGTTGCCTTTTGGTTGTGCTGACTCATTATCGCGCTCCAATAACTGAGCCCTATTCACAACATCTGAATATAAACAAAGTTTGTGAGAAATGAGGTATTGATGTATATTGGGTTTCTAACCTCTTATAAACATTCGCGTCATTCGCTCCTCATTATCGACCAAATGGTATGTAAACCGAGACTACTCGGCAAACTTAGCCTCGTACTGCGACACGGTCATATTGTTTTGCTCCAGCTTGATGAACTCCACCTTCTTCATGTGATGAATACTTTCGGGAGAGTACTTATTGTTGAACAGCTCTTGGAATTTCTCCCAAGACATCTTGAGTGCGTCAGCCTGGGTACGTTTTACAGATTCCCACCAGTAATCTGCCTCTTCACGCAACATAGAGGTGGAAAATGGAACCTTTTGCTCCTCTGAGCATCCCAAGACATCAAATATCTTGGTTATCTGCTTTAACCATGTCTCCGCCTTAAGTGGTTCTAGCTTTCCCAAAAACTCTGGTGGTCCCAGCTCCTTGAACTGCTTAGCGGTGACCGACCGTGGGTTGCCATTATTTCCACCTATATTTTGAATATGAGTCTCTCTTACCTGTTGTTGCATGAATTGCATAAAGCCTCTGAACATTCCATCGTTCATCATTTGGTCAGTGTTATTGTTTACAGGAGGATTATCGCCTTCCTGATGTACATTATCCTGATTATTGATATGTGGAGACTCAACGGTCTCCTATGCTCCATTGCTATTCTCAACATTCTCAGATGTCATTTTCAAATACTGCCACAAAATAAGGGTTAATTAACATATCACATATTATACCTATACTCTGGCCAACCAATTAAATACCAAATAAACTTAGGTAGGTCATACTAGCGAAGGAATTCCCCGTCTCTCCCCTCCTAGTTCTTGTCTCACATCTCAACCAGGGATCATATCCCTAAGCTTTGATACCAACTGTGACACCCCCAAAAATAGGTATACATCACCCATCTTGAGTCGCTAAATACATGATACAAAATTTAAATACAACTTAATTATACAACAGTCGTGTAAAATATAATAAAACATATGCTGTGAGTTTTAATACAAATATTGCCTTCTAGACAATATCCACACTCAATTGAGTCCTCATTACAATTACTCTTTTAAATAAAATATAATATATTCTATTTATAATTTAATAAAATGAATAACTTTATAAAAGTATTCTATTTTATATAAAAACATTTTACTATGCAAAACACTATCTTGACACTATATGCAACACTATGCATAATAAAATATAATATATTCTATTTATAGAATAACTTTATAAAAGTATTTTGTTTTATATAAAAAGCTTTTACATTTTATTACATTAATAATACTAATAAAACAAAACTCATATATATATATATATATAACAATCGACAATAATAGTTGAATCCAATAACGTGAGATACTATGCAACAACTCATGTAGCAATAATTGAACAAAAGCGGAGTGACTTATCACGTAAGAATCGATAATCAATACACCGCAGCTACTACTATGCACCATGCGTATTCATCGTACTTTTAACAATCGAGTGTTTCAACAAGTATTAAAGGTAAAACTTCCGCCATTATTTTCATAAAAATATTTTTATCGTTTTCTTAATCTGACAATAATTCCGTTGTGGGGTCCACTAATGATTGTGCCGTCGTACGAATATTCCCAAACACAAAGAATATTCCCCGACCAATCGAATATAATATAACAACTTGCATACTTTGCAAAATTTATAAATATTACCCACAACTATAACATTATATTAAATCCACACCATAATATTCAAAAAAAAAATTGAGAAATTTAAATCTTTATTTATAAAATTTGGGATTTTATAGATAAAGCTTTGTCTGTTTGAGGATATGTATAATATATACCATGATCCTATTAGAGTTACTACCAATAATATGTATTGTCAGGGCTGTCCGACCTCTGCTGATGTGTGTATCACCTGATAGATCCCTGCTGGGAAAATTGTCAAGGCTGCTTGACGTTCATTGATGTGTGTATCAATGGTTGCATTACGTTGTGACCCGCGCCAGGAAGGTTATGGATAAGTGCACTGATGGATGAGATCATCGAATGACCTCTGATGCTTTGATGGATTTACTCGCCATCGGTTGAAATGACGTCAAGGTTGCTTGACCTTCATTAATGTGTGTATCAATGGTTAAGAACGCGTGATAACCCCCGCCGGGGATATGTTGATGAATGAAAATCTGTGTTCTAACCCCTGCCAGGGATTATGTCAATGTTGCTTGACCTTCATTGATGCGTATATCAATGGTTGAATTATGTTGTAACCCCCGCTGGGGATTCGTTCATGGATGAAGAATGAGTTGTAACCCCCACTAGAGATTCGTTCATCGACAAAGAATTCGTTGTAACCCCCGCCGGGGATACGTGGACATGGGTACCACACTCATCAAATAATTTATGATGCTTCAATGGGTTTAGTTGCCATCGGCTGAGATAACGTCAAGGTTGCTTGACCTTCATTGTTGTGTGTATCAATGGTCGAGAACGCATTGTAACCCCCATCGGGTTATGACCCTGTATTTAGCGGCATCGAACCTGTGTGAGGCATTACCGTGCAAGTTTTAAAAAGCTGAGATCACCAGTATAGTATACCTTGCATTTAGGCGAATACCAATGAGTGATATGTGAAGCCATTGTTTGGCCCGTGAAAACCAGAATTTCAGGCTATTCCGCTCAATTGCGTAACATTTTTATTCCTGATTTGACATTTTTAGCTTGTGAGATCTCCTTTTTAGGTTTTCTGATTTGGGACCCAGGAGTTGACTCCTACTCTAGACGAGTATGCATGTTTGACGATGTTGCCACTGGACAGACCTTGCGTGAATATGGTGATTGGAGACATGAGTAGGTGGTTCATGACCCTTACTGGCTTGAGGCGGAGGGTGGTGCGGGATGAGCTTATATCTGGCCATGTGATATCCCAACATTTTCTATTTAATAGATATGGCTCTGAGGATAGTTATACATGGCATTCCGGGGACTTCACCACACTGGAGGATCATTGGCGTTTGGCTAGAGTGGATGTACTGCTATTGTGCGTACTATCGTATGTCTACATGCCACGGTATATGGATGAGTTGGAAATAGGAAACATTATGGCAGTGAAAGCTCTTAGGGAGGGTCACACCATCATATCAATGATAATAGCAGAGACTTTGAGGTCAACCATATATTGCTACACTTATCTGATGGGAGTGTTTACAAGCAGCTCAGTCATAATGTATGTGTGGTTTATGTCACACTTGAAACCAATTGGCACTTTTAGACGGCATGGGTATTGTTTCACCCATGATATAGCTATGCCATACTCCTTTCAGCCTATGAAGTTTATAGATGCTGCATCTTGGTCAGCTTTTCTGGCATGGATCGGAGATCCATTCGATATATTGCCATGTACAGGGCTCAGCTCACCCTACAGCTTCATTACTTATTCTCTGGGCATGGATTATCTTTCTTTGGCTGGTTTGAGAGGCATGATTACTTACCACCCACTGGCCGTGATGTGTCAGTTTGACTAGTTCTAGGACTTCCATCCTTTTGAGGGGGCATCGAGTTAGAGTTCGCTTCTTACCATTTATCAGCACAGGATAGATCCAGTTTGTATGGCTGTTAGGATCAGTGAGAGCTAGTTGAGTTTTCCATCAGCCATTCGGGTTGTTTTCTAGAGTATTTCGCATGGATAGAGATAGAGACTGCATCGACTATGGCAGTATCCATAGTGCAGAGGACTGATTCCGATGATGAGGGGCCTATGGAGAAGACTGATATTCCCATCGAGGAGTTGACTATTGGGTTGCCAGCATTTGTTATGGATTCTCCCACTATGAGTGCTACTATGATTCAGCATTCAGCATAGTATTGGGAGTAGAGTCTATATCTGATGACCATTGAGAGATATTAGGCTAGGGCCTTGATGTTGACGGCTCTTAATGGGAGAGACGCAGCTCTATTAGAGAGAGACGAGGCTAGATTAGCCAGAGATGCATTGATTATAGGGTGAGATGCTGCCCTATCTGCCCAGGATGTGGCCGTCACATACAGTTCTTCAGTGAGATCCCTCACGACTGACATCCTTGCTGATATGAATGCATACATCGATGAACATCATGCCACCATGTAGTTAGCCTCGAATCTACTAGCTCGTGTAGATACCATTAGGCAGGAGCTTGCAGTGTTACCTCCTTCTTCGGAGAGGGATGCTATGTTAGATCTTATAGTCCGTATACATACAGATCCGTAGATAGCTTTGTATTTTCCTACACAGACTAGCTTAGCCATTTTGTCATGTACAACACATATTTTATATATCAAACAGTATTATATATGGTTGGGAAATATATTTTGATTCATTTCCCTTTCAGTTATTCCATGATACTTGCTTGATATTTTCCTATTTCTTTACGGCTTGTGATCTTGATGTATTCTGAACTCATCCTTGATGTGTGGACATTGAGACACCGTAGGATCTTTCAGAATGGATAATTGATCTATGTGTATCCCTACCATCTTTGGTGTCTTGGGACTAGTTTTTGTATGGAAATATGGAGAGGAGTGTGGCTTTTCCTCTCTGAGCTTAACCACACCACAGATGATCGTCAGTACTCCTATTTATGAGAAGCCTAGTTAATTCCATGTCTTATGGATTGGTGTTTCTCTCTGAGGCACGACCATAGCTTAGATGGTCGCCCAATCTCCTATTTGTGAGGAGAGGTTAGGTAATTCCATCCCTTTGGTCTGAAGCCGATGAAATGTGGTGGATTGAAGTTTGATCCCAGTACCATGTGACAAGTATTTTGTTCTAGTAGGGGGTTAGACCAAACCATAAATGGCTGCCTATGTACTCCTATTGAAGAGGAGATCAGGTTTGTGTAGTTCAAACCTAGTGTAAGAGGTTCAACGTTGAATGTGAAGAGCAGATGGGTGTAGAAGCTTTATTAATGAAGAAGGGTGTAGAAGTGTTTTTGTTGTTTTTGATTTTGTAGAGAAAGGGCAGAAATGTTTCTATTTGTTGTTTTTTTATTGCGATCGGGACATATAGAATATGGTTGCCTACGTACTCCCGGGTATCAGGGAGATCAGGTCAACGTAGTTACGCCTCGGGATGAATTACGACCAAAGAGAAGTATGAATCCATGTGCGTGCGGGCTATCTGCGGGGAGAAGAAAGTTTGACCCCATGATTGGGACAAACTGCATGTGTGAAAAAGTTTAATCCCGTCTTCAGGACAAACTGCAAGTGTAGAATAGTTTAATCCCATCTTCAGGATAAACTGCAGGTGTGAATGTTTCCTTGAGGGGCAGAAGAGTATGTAAAAAGGATTAAAAAACTGAAATGACTAGTGATCTGATGATCCAAAACTAGGATGTTTGCTTGATGATAACTTCAAACATAATATCATTTCACGGTGTCCGAGTTGATGAGCTGTGGAAATTCATCACCATCCATTTCCTATAGTCTGAGAGCGCCTCCTGTCAATACCTCCTTGACAACAAACGGGCCTTCCCAGTTAGGAGCGAATTTTCCCTTAGATTGATCTTCGTTGTCAATGATTTTCTTCAAAACCAAGTCATGTTGTTTGAACTACTCTAGCCGGACTTTTCTGTTGTAGGATCTTGCGATCCTTTGCTGATATAACTGACCATGGAAGATAGTCGTGGTTTGCCTTTCGTCTATTAGAGACAATTGGTGATACATGTCTTGTACCCATTGGTCTTCATCTAACTGAGCGTCCATTAACACTTTAAGGGATTCCATTTCCACTTCTATGGGGAGCACTGCTTCCATCCCATAGGATACTGAGTAGGGGGTTGCCCAAGTGGAAGTACGCATTGAAGTTCTATAGGCTAATAAAGTCAGAGGCAAGAGGTCAGGCCATCCTTTGTGATTGGTGGACATTTTCGGCATGATCTTCTTGATGTTTTTATTAGCCGCTTCAACAGCACCATTCATCTTTGGATGGTAGATGACGGAGTTAAGGTGTTTGATGTGGAATTTACTGCAAAACTCCTCCATCATTTTGTTGTTGAGGTTCTTAGCATTTTCTAACACAATGACCTCTGGTTGTCCATATCGACAGACGATATTGTTTCTGATAAAAGCAATGATGACTTCTTTGGTAACCTCGGGGAAGGAGGCTGCCTCTACCCATTTAGTGAAGTAGTCGATCATGGTGAATATGAATCGATGTCCATTACTGGCTTGGGCCCAATCACGTCCATTCCCCACATCGAGAAGGGCCATGGCGAACTCATATTGTGGAGTTCCCTTGGAGGAGCGTGGATAGCATTCCAATGAATTTGGCATTGATAGCACCTCTTGACGTGATCATCACAGTTAGCTTTGAGCGTAAGCCAATAATGCCTTGTTCTGAGGATTTTCTTAACAAGTAGAGGTCCGCTCATGTGTGGGACACATACTCCACCATGGATCTCATCCATGAGTCTCTGAGCTTGGTCTTTGTCTAGATATCAGAGGAGACCTAATCATGTATCTCTCTTATAGAGTGCATCTCCGCTCAGGTAGAATTTCATAGCAAGTCGATGGATCCACCAATTTTCAGTCGGGCTCGCCTCAGTGGGTGTAGATCCATCTCGCAGATACTCCTTGATATGTTGATACCAAGGGTTGTGGATGGGAGGTAGATCATCCAATACTTCTCCAACAAAGTTCCCATAAGTTGGGGCATTTTGTAGGGCAAATGTGATGCTTGGTATGTTTTCCTTGTTAGGTATGTGAATCAAGGAGGCCAACGTTGCTAGTGTATCCGCAAAATCATTCCTATTACGAGGAATGTGTAGAAAGGAGATTTCTTCAAACTCCAAAGCCATCTGTAGAACTTGCTGATGGTAAGGCAGCAAATGTAGTTCTTTAGTTTGATAAATTCCTGTGGATTATTTGATTACCAACTCTGAATCCCCAAACAAAGTTAACCGCCAGATGCCCATTGAACGGGTAAGTTTTAGCCCCATGATACAACCTTCATATTCAAATTTGTGTTGTTGGTGTTTGACAAACTACAATTTAGCGGTGACGAGGATCTTTGCTCCCTGTGCACTATATACTAGAACTGCTCTAGCTCCAAAACCTTCTGTGTTAACAGCTCCATCAAAATACATTTTCCTCGTGTGGAATGCATCATATTGATGGTATTACTGAACTGCCATTACCCCTTCATCGGGGAAGTATGTTTCCAATGGTTTGTAGTCACATGCAGGTGCGGCGGCAGTTGATCCACAATTCCTTGACCTTTGATAGACTTTTGCGTCATGTAGATGATGTCAAATTGTTATAGGATCAACAGTCATCTGGACAGTCGACAATTCAGTATGGACTCACTGAACACATACTTGAGAGGATCCACGCGGGATATGAGATGGGTTGTGTGACCATGGAGCTAATGTTGTAACCTCATGGAAGCCCGTGATAAAGCACAACAAGTCTTCTCAATCGAAGTGTACTTGTGTTCACTACTGCTGAATCTTTTGCTGAGGTAATAGATAGCTCGTTCTTGACCTCTACCGTCTTTTTGTCCTAGCATGCAGCCCATGGCATTGTCATTAATGGACAGGTACATGAACAGGGGAACATCATCCCTGGGAGGTACCAAAATAGGAGCGTTAACTAGCTACTCTTTGATTATAAGGAAGCCTTTCTGACACTCATCGTTCCATTTCATGGTGGAGTTCTTCATTAACAATTTGAAAATGGGCTCACAGGTTGCTGTGAGATGAGAAATAAACCTGCTAATGAAGTTGATTCTTCCCAAAAATCCCCTTATTTTCTTCTCTGTCTGAGGAATGGGCATTTCCTTGATGGCCTGGAATTTGGTGGGATCCAGCTCAATTCCTTTGTGGCTAACTACGAAACCTAGCAACTTGCCTGATTTAAAGCTAAAGGCGCACTTGGCTGGATTTAACTTTAAGTTGTACTTATGCAACCTGATAAAGAGCTTTTTGAGATGGTCTAAGTGGTCTTCCTCACTTTGGGACTTGACAATGATGTCATCCACGTAGATCTCTATCTCTTTATGCATTAAATCATGGAAAAGAACCATCATAGCTCGTTGATAGGTTGCCCCAGCATTGATGAGACTGAATAACAACCGTCTATAGTAGAAGGTTCCCTAAGGCATGATGAAAGTAGTTTTCTCACGATCCTCCTCAGTGACCATAATTTGATGATACCCCACAAAGCAAATAGTAAAGGAGTACATGTTGAATTGAGCAGTATTGTAAATAAGAATGTGGATACAGGGCACGAGAAAGCTATCATTAAGGCAAGCTTTGTTTAGATCCCGTTAATCCACGCAAAATCACACCTTTCCTCCTAGTTTAGGCACGAGAACAATGTTGGATATCCATTCCGGATATGTGGACACCATGATAATGTCAGCTTGAAATTGTTTCACAATTTCTTCTTTCACCTTTAAACACCAATCAGGTTTCAATCGCCTGAGCTTCTGCCTGACTGGCTTAAATCCCTCTTTAATGGGAAGGTGATGAAGGACAATATCAGTGGACAAACCCACCATGTCTTCATGAGACCATGCAGACTCATCCATGAATTGGGTTAATAGCACAACCATGTCATTCCGTTGGTTTGGGGTTAGGTCTGAACCAATCTGGATTAGCTTAGGGCTTTCTAAGGTTCCGAGATTGAAAGAAGTGGTTTGATCAAGGTTGGGTTTAGGTTTGTCTTTGACCTATTCCTTAATCTCCTGAGGTGTCTCAAAGTCCTCTTGGATTTCCATCAAGTCTGAGTCCAACTTTTCATCAAAGTTACAGTCCTCGTGGAGAAAAGTCGCCTTATCAGCAAGTACATGCACATCTAAATTCAGAGTCCTGAAACAAAATATGCTTTCACTTAATATATGAAACTGTTTAATCATACAAAAGTGTTAGCATGTACTGATAAAATAACTGCTAATATTGTACAGAAAAGTAAGCAATTAAAGTTATCTACAAGGTAGAGGGATTTTTGCCCGTTTTCCCCTCGTCGACTAATGCATGGAGTGCTGCTCCAATTGTCAAGGGCAAAGTCCTGATAGACTGCAATGATAGAGGGGCTATCATCGCCCTCCTTTTCCTGAATAATGACCATAACATCTGGGCAATCATCGTATGGGGTATATCTATTTGTATGTTCCTCATGGACAATGATGTATATGCCTGACATCATCAGGGCAATGTCATGTTTACGTTTCTGTTCCCTCTCTTCTACTTTGGGATCAGGAATCAGGACCTCTTTTGCTTTAAAGGGTACTAGTTTAGGAAATAACATAGCCATAACATAGGTTGGCACCTTTACTGTAGACTGTATTAGCTCATGAGGTGCAGATGGAGAAAATTATCGTGTGGCAAAAGCTTGAGGAGCTTGCTTGTGCTTATGAGGATTCCTATGACTGGAACTGGTAGAATAGCCTAGTCCGGATGTTCTAGTTTGACTGGACACTTGAATTGGGTGCTTAATACCCTACTAATCCTTACCAAGCCCTTGTCCAGGTAGATGACCCAATGACATCATTTCTTCGGTAGCTGCCATCACTTCGGCAGAAATCTTGGGTACGGGAAGTAGCGCTCCAATAGGATGGTATTGTGTGTTACTCACTTCTAAAGTATGAAAACTGGCTGGCTCAACTTTTGAATTGAAGTTGATGGGTGGTAGGTTTCCTTGTTCAGGACATTCCGGCTCAGCGTTGACAGTGACTAGGCTATTGTTGACAATGTATTTGACTTGATTATGTAGTGTAAAAGGGACGGCTCCAACCATGTGGATCCATGGTCACCCCAATAGCAGGTTATATCCTGAATCTATCTTGAGGATGTGGAAAGATACATTGAATGTGTTTGGACCAATCTCAATTGGTAACTCAATCTCTCCGACAGAATTTCATCAGGATCCATCAAAAGCTTTAATAACCATATGGCTACTTCGTATCCGCTTGAGATTGACGTTCATCTTTACCAAAGTGGCATAAGGACAGATATTCAGAGACGAACCTCCATCTATCAAAACTTCAGCTAACATATACCTGGAAGACAAAACTACAATGTGCAATGGCTTGCGAATGGCCAGATTCCCTTCCGAGCGGTATGTAAATCATCGATGAAGGATATCACATTGTTGTTAAAAATGTGATCAACCAAATGTTGAAATTTTTCCACATCCACTGATTTTGGTAAGTAGGCTTCTTTCAAAACCTTTAGTAAGATATTCCTGTGATCCTCGGAAGAGAAAACCAAGTCCATTATTGAGATATGATGTGGAGCTTCTCTTAAGCTTAGAACCACCTTGGCTTCATTATGGCCCATAGTGCGGAGGAATTTTTCAATCTTCTCCATCGGAATCTTCCCCTTTTCTTTGAGAGTAGGCTTTATCACCCTTTGAGGAAGATACAATGGATTTTCCTTCGACACTATAGCAGTAGTATGAGATGTGGATCCTTAAGCTTCTCTATAATTCCATGGGACTTTGTGTAAGTTGATAACAGGATATTGTGGTCTGAAAGGTAAAGAAATTGGCTTTGGTGCAGCCACTTTCAAAGGATTCTCAGCTCCTTTGAGTTGAATTACTTGTATGGGAAAGGGTTTGACAGTGTCATCAGCCTCAGCGGATATAACTGCTACTAATCCCTTTCATTTGGTAGGACAGGCATTCCAACTCTCGAGTATCACAGTGTCATCTTCTGCCAGCTGCAGGACATCGCAGTCAATTAGATTCTGAATAAGGTGGCCAAGTGCCCATTATTCTTCTATGTTGTGACCGCGAGAATGTGAATGATATTGACATACCCCATCAGACTTGAACCATCTTGAACTGGGATTGATTGGAGGTAGAAGGGAGGTGATTCTTCCTTTGTTGATTAGCATTTTAAATATCTCCTCCATCGGTTGGCCGATGTATGTAAATTCCCTTTTATTGGCAAAATCCCGACGGGCTTTAGCATTTTCTCTCTATGCAACCTTATCCTCCATAGCTTCATTTTCTGAAGGGGATGGTGGAGCATTCATAACAAAAGGAAGGAGATATGCATGCTCTTAGTTGACTAACTGGCGTGTGACTTGATGCTGATTGGTCACCAGTTCTACCAATTGTTCAATTTGCTTACAAAGAGCTTTCATCTTTCATTCCATAGAAAATTGAAACTTTACGTAATCCCATCTGTCAACACCATCTTTGATTGTCTGGGAGGATTCACTGTTAAAATTGGAACTTTGTCCAGTGCTCCAACTAATCATGTTGACCTCTTCTTCTTTGTGTTGAGGAAGAGGGTTGTCTTGCACATGAGGTTGATCTGGTTTGGTAACCACGATCTCACCATTGTCTATCAAATCTTGGATCTTACATTTCAAGGCCCAACCATCTTGAGTATCATGTCCAGGTGCCCTAGCATGATAAGCACACTTCCGAGTAGCATTGAAACCCCTCCCATTAGGGTTAGTTGGTGGAAGAAGTTGTGTGATTTTCTTCTGAGTAGTAAGAAGAGCAAGAATATTCTCGAGCGAGTCCCCTAAGGGTGTGAACGTTCGAGGGCGATTTGCATCTCCACCTTTAGGTAATGGAGGGTTTGAAGACTGTGCTTGGAAAGGGGAGTAGTTTCTCCTCTGTATAGGCATGTTCTGACTGTCTTTTTGACCTTGTATTATTAAAGAAACATCCTCCTCTATCTTTTTATGGACCCTCCCGGGGTTGTTTCCATAAGATCCAGACTGGATGTGTTCAACAAATGCTTTAAGAGCGGCTAGGTCTTGAATCATTCCTGATTTCAACCCCATTTCAGCCATCTCTCCGTGCTTGATCATTTCAGAAAATGGTTTGCCAATACCAGCTAAGACTCTTTCATAGAAAGGAGCTTCCTCTATGTTTATGAAAGTCATGACCATTTCTAACTCTGTCATAGAAGGAATAACTTGAGCAGCAAGGTGCCTCCACCTTTGAGCGTACTCTTTGAAAGACTCATTAGATTATTTCTTAACCTTGATAATCCGGTACCGGTCAGGAGCCATCTGAGATTGAAAACTATATTGAGTGAGGAAGGCATGAGCTAGCTCTTCCCAGCTATAGATCTTTGAGTTGTCTAATCTGGTATACCATGAACGGGCTTCTCCAGTCAGATTCTTCTAGAACAACTGCATTCTAAGCTTCTTGTTTTATGCATAAGATCCAAGTTCTCCAATGAACACCTTCAAATGTGTGTAAGGATCCCCTGATCCGTCATACTTTTCAAAGTCAGGGGTTTTAAATTTCTCTAGATAATGAACACCAGAGAATATGCAAAGGTTAGCATATGAAACACTTCCATGTGTTCCAATCCCTTTGAGAGAACAAATAGTTTCTTCTATTTAAAGGACCTTCTTCCTGATATAACCGGTGTCTGGATCTCCTTTGAGGTGGGTATTTTCAAGGTCTTTGTTGGTCGTATCCAACTAAGGTTCTGGATTTATTTTATCCAAACCTTTTGTTCCTCCCTATGTAGAGGATTCTATATGTCTAGGCATCTTTGAGCCCTGAGTAGAATGATGTAATTCTTTCAGCAGAACAACCAAATCTATAATTTGTATACTTAATCTGTAAAATTCTTCTCGAGAAATGGGATTAGACTGGTTAGAAGAAGACATGATTGGCTGTTGGCTCGTGGCCTTTTTAGATTTTGAGCGGGTAACGGGGCCAATTGTTTCCCTACAAAAGACTTATGTAGTTTAGTCTTAGGGATAATGTAAATGCTATCATAATGTGTCCATTTTAGGAATATCATTCGGCAAAACGGGTGTTATTTGATAGCATGTCATGTATGCACAAATATTCTTCATATTTTCCATTAAATAAAGATGAACAGGGAATAAAATTACTAGTAAATAATTTTATAAGTAATTAAAAGTGGAAAGTATGAAGAGACTTCCCTCTGCGTTTGGTTTATCAGAGGTTAACCTATCTTAGGGTTACTTTCGCGGCTTTTTGGCATGAAGGTTCCCAAATGTTAATCCGGTCTTTCAACTGGAGCGAATCTGGGTGGTGCCTTTCCTGAGCCTCGTTGTAATTAGTCTCCCTACAAGTCCAGTAATCAAACACCGACACGATAGCCTCCTGATGGAGGAACCACACAACATAGATTCACATACAACGTGTCTCACCATTTATGAAAATGATGACATATGCGAAGCACTAATATCACAGATAGATATTATGCAGTACAGTAAGTAAATGCATTCGTACACATTCATCATAAATGTAAATGAAACATTCACACAGAAGCATATAACAATTTTGAAAACCTTGTAGTAGCGACTTAAACCCTCTTACTGGTGTCCCCAGCAGAGTCGTCACCTGTCGACGTCGGGATTTTTATTTGTCCATTTTATTTTCTTGTTCTTTGGTGTTCTCATGTTATGTGAGATTTGTTTGAAAAAACATGTGAAAAAGGTCCGACTTGTATATTGTCGACGATTTGACTGTAAGAGTCGCCAGTTGGTGTTTTTAACTGGTTACACCAACGCAACTGAGAAAAGATTTGCACATTGACCCAGTGATGTGACACTACTAAACGGTCTGTGAAATCGAGATTCATTTGGGTTCGGGGTTTTGATTATGCGAAGGGAAGGTGTTAGGCACCCCCCAACATCCGTGTTTCCACGGTGACCGCCACTTTTCAAGAAACTGTTATATGAATATGTGTGTGTGTGTGTGTGTGGATTAATGTGCATTTATTTGGAAGTAGTGCGAGGCCTCATTCGCACCTATATAGAAAGGGTTTGAATTTATATGAAAAATTCAGTTTTAAACATGATATAGTAGTGAAGTTTTGTAAAAGAGGTTTTTTCAAACTCTATGCTCAATAGTAATTGAGACCTTTTCATACTTTCATTTTATTATTAAATGTTCGACTTGTTTGCTTTTATTTTCGAGATGCGAAGCATCTTCGAGAAAATAATATACAGCAGTGCCGAACTTCTCATGGGCATGAAAGCCGTCTAAGGAAATTCAAACATTGTAAATAATGTACAAGCTGCTTACAGCTGAAAAAGTCCATCACGGGAACCGAATCTAGATTCAGTAGACTGAATATGTGATCACATGATTCCTAGGCTCACATGATGCCGCAGTTTTTATGAAAAGCAGAAAGCAGTTATATATATAAAAGCTGTAAATATATATATATATATATAGACATGATCAACCACCACGAAGCACCTCCATGGGAGATCGAAAATGTAAATATATAAAAGTGATATATATATATATTATATATATAGACATGATCAACCACCACGAATCACCTCCATGAGGGATCACAAAAGTAAATAAAGCAGTAAATGCGATCAACTGCCACGAAGTGAACTCCAGGCGGGACTAAATGTAAAGAAAGCAGTAAAGACGATCAACCGCCACGAAGTAAACTCCAAGCTTGACAGAAATGTATATATATATATATATATAAGTGATAAACGCACAAGACATTTCTCAATCCCGGCTCGATTTATCATTTCAACAATTTGTCATATATATATATATATATATATATATATATATATATATATATATATATATATATATAAAGCGATAAACACTGATGTAAATATATATATATATATATATATATATATATCTAAGCAAGTAAATGCTCCGAGACATAAGTCTAGGCTCAATCGAGGCATAACTCGATAATGTTAGTCCATATATAAATATATACATATATAAGTATATATATATACAGACATAAATGAAAACCACATACCGAAATCCAGGCATACATACCAAACACGACTCTCAATGTGAAGAATAGTGTGTGCAAAGATGAAGAGAATTGCTTTATAGAATGTGAGAAGGCTTACAGTGGGGTGCAAAAGCAGGCCCCTATGACTTTGAAATTTTGACTATTTCAAAATTTGACTTTTGAAATAGTCAAATTGGCACCTTTTTCTGCTATTTCGTATCCTATTTGAGGATAAATGAGTAAAGGTTGCAAAGCAAAGTAATCCTGGTAATTTAGGATACCATTACGGATTATGACTTTGACATTTTTATGCATATAGGATGTTTATGACTGTGGGTAGGTGTGCTAATGAATGGCCACCTTGTTATGCCTATGTGTATGTGGATAGTCTTGTTTACAAATGAGACTCTGGCAAAGATTTTTCAAAAGTCTAGGCATTGGGTAGACATGCATTTTTAACTCTATTGTAGGTGTGTGTTAAAGTAATGCATGAATGCATATAGTCACAAAATGCATTTGAAAAAGCTCCAGGTTAGAATTTACCACACCCTTTCTACGGTGATTAGGAGACTTGTGTCCTGATATATGGATTCAAATCAGTCGAGTAGTTCTCGCATGACCACTTCAGGTGTACGGAGGAGGGCTTCTAATGTGCCTTGACCCCGTTCAATTAAATAGCCTCCTCAATTGGCGGAGGCGGTGATCCGTCCTATCCGGGTTGAGGTAACGAATATTGAGGACGAGGAGGATGAGGATTTATCGGTTGGTGGTTGCAGACCCCGTTCCTGCTGCTTATATTACTCGTAGGGATTTCCTAGGCATTCAGGTGATGATCCCAGAGCTTCTGGGTGATTTGAGTCGACACGCATCTGTTTACTTTCATCCAAATGAGTTAAAAGCTGGATTTGATCTTCCTTTTTCCTATTGACAAAGAGTAAGGATTCTGATGTTGATCTTCTTTATGATGTAGGTTCCCAGCTTAACCCAGCCTCTAGGGAACTGGTTCAGCATTCACTCTGTATTTCAGGCACTCCATCCTGATTATCAAGCGATTGTGCACTGCTAGGGCTTCGAGGCGTTCTTTTCCATCCTCCCCCATCATTGTCCATGGGGTTATCTCTGGGTGTTGTCTTAGCGTTGTTTTCACCAGACTAAATCTCCCCATTTGTTGGACTGCGAGGTGATGATGATGCCAATGGATTGGCGATTTATCACCGATATGGAGTTTGGAGGGCTGCCAGTGCTTTGTACGATGTACATTACCTCGACTGCCGCCAGATCCTTGCTAGAAGTCCCGGCGGAGGCGCTCAAGGGCAGGACAGTTCGTACAGGTCCTTTGAACATTGATGCTTTGAGTGGTCTGTTGAGTGAGCCCATACCCGCTGATGTGAGAGTCAGGGATCGCATTCTTCGGCGATTGTTACTAGTTATTATCAGGGGTTGCTTTATAGCGGATAACTCTTCCATGCTGTCATTCACTTTGGTTAGCACCATACGAGATGTGGACCATATTAGAGAGTATGACAGGGGCTCCTACACCTTCGCCTATCTCCTCAGGGGGAATGCGTATGAGTTCGCAGGGCTGGACGGAGGCTTGGCTAGGATTTTACCCATTTTTGCTGGTGAGTATTTCTCTTTTGATTTCCCATGTACAGATTAAGAGTGTTGACTTACTGCAGATGTATGCTTTTGTGTTGGAAATTTTGGGCCTATGAAAGGCTATCATGCTTGCTTCCTATTAGTGTGTTAGCTCCATATACCTATCCACGAGGACGGTGATGCCATCACTCCACATTGAAGACCGTTCCTTTAGCTGAGGGTTTCACCCATTGTCGTCCATAGTTGGAGTTGTTGATAGCTGATGCTATCACTTGGGTTCCCTACTCTGGCTGTGAAGCCCCCAAAATAGGTATACAACACCCATTCTGAGTCGTCAAATACATTGTACAGAAAGCAAACTACAACTTTTATAATACAATTGTCGTGCAAAATACGACAACACAAACTGTGAGTTTAAATACAAATATTGTCTTATAGACAATATCCACACTCAAATAAGTCCTCATTACAATTATTCATACACTATTTTATAGAAATAGTGAGGACTGGTAAAACATCTTTCTAGAACCATCATTCCATACCCCGACTCGATCCTGCTATGTTCTCACCTCTTGAGAAGAAAAATGGAACAAAAATGAAAAAGGTGAGCTCAACTAGCCCAGTAAAGAATATTATGACTAAGATAATATACAACAAATTATCATTAGTCTTCAACAGGGAAAAATCTGATAGAATATAATAGACAACAAAATTTAGATCAATATTCTGCAGCGGAAACAGCAATCCATTAGAAGAGTCATGTAGAGAATGAATTCTACTATCTTCTAAGATTTAAAAGTTCATCATCAATATTTTATCCCTGTAAGAACAATCAATATACTGAAAGTAGTATGCATACAAGCCAATCATGTTTGATGATAAAGCATATACTTTGTAACAATCTTATTCATTTATTAATAAAAAGTATTAATTTATTAAAGGCTTTTAATTATCTACATGATCTTTTTTTTATAATATGTGATAAACCCATAGTTTTAAGCAATGCTTTTAGAATAATGATGATGATCATTCTAATGAGATCTAAATTCTTAGAAAGCTTAAAACTAAAATAGTTCCCAATCATTGGATTACTAAATTGGGGATTAGTGAATCCGGATAGATTGGTACATACGTTGCTTGCTCATTGGATGAGGATGATCGATCTCATGATCATTTGTGTGGAGACACTAAAAGCAAGTATGTAGGTGCTTATTAGAGAATAAGTTCACTTGAGCGTTGGCTCATTAAGGAATACCTAATGGAGTTTTATTTGCTGTCGATAGGAATTCTGTAGTGATAGTAGTCTGAAGTGATCCTTGGACTTGAGATCATCATAGTATCTTGTGTATGATGAGTTATACTTTGACTTATTCCTTAAGACCCTTAGGGTATATCAAAGGGTATGCTTGGGTATAATAAGTTGTATGCATGGAGATAATGTATGATCGATAAAGAATCTACCACTTCTAATAAAAGAAGAAAATGTCCTATGTGATTCGATAAATGACAACCCAAAGTAGTCCTTGGCGGCGAGAATGAAATTAGAAAGGAGTTTCTAATTTGCATTATTTGAGTTGTGCATTTAAGGATCGAAATACATATAATTAAATAAAATAAGACTTGTGATAATTCCATGTCTTATATTTAATTGGGACATTGTATGGTGGAAGGATTGAATTATGCGGTAACTATTTACTCAAAGGTTCTTTTATGATTAATGTTGAAATCTATATTATCCGGAAAGTCGTTGATCGCTTAGGAGGCTTATCCTATTGTAGAATAAATATTATTTAAATAAATTAATTGTTTAATTTATTTATTTAAATAAGATTAGAATTGTTCTAATTGATTTATTCACAACCTAGGTTTAATATGGAGAACCTAAAGGGTCACACCATAAAAGGAAGAATAATTATTTAAGAAGTTAATGGCATAATCGTAATAATATGTTAAGTATATTTAATTTAATCTATGGTGATAGAATAAATTAAATAGCTTAATATTATTATTTAATATTTTAGAAATATTAAATAAAAATTAATAAGAGGAGTCTTATTAATATTATTATAATTATTATTATTTTAATTTCTAAAAGAGTTTAGGAATTAATTTAATATAAGTACTCCAATTTATTCCTAATTGGATTAGGAAGGAAAATTAATTAAAAGAGTTTAATTAATTATCCCTAATAAGATTAGGGAGCTTAATTAATTAATTTAATTAAATAAATAAAACCCAATTCCTTAATTGTTAAGGTGGGTTGCCCACATCTATAAATAAGAGGAGTCTTATTATGGGTGATATGGGTTGTTGACTTTTATAACGTAATAATTCCAATTTGTTGGAGAGTACGCCCTTTCTATAGAGATAGAAAATTAGGGTTAGCCATAACACCCATCTTCTTGAATTTTATTCTTCCTTGGTGGATCACCTCTAGAGGCCAAACATTTGGGTGGCTAACGTTGATCGAAGGAAGGAACCAAACCCGGTGGATTCAAGATTGAGCGAAAAGATTTGGAGGTGAACTTGTACACGAGGAAGCTCGATCTTGAGGGTATGATTTTATTCTTTATCTTTTCGTTTAATTAATAATTATGCATAAAGGATGATCCGGGTATATGGTTTGTAAATTTTTAAACTACGATTTTACCACGCTTGTTAATTTATGCAATTTGATTGCGTTATGAATATTACAAACCTAACAGTGGTATCAAAGCCAAACCTTTATGCAAATTATTAATTGTTTTAATTTATATATTGATATGTGTTTAGAACAATTTAATTGGGCATAATTTTATTATATAAAATTTATTTAAAAAAAAAAAATCCGAAGGAAAGACAAAAATTAATGGAAATCAAAATTTAGTTTTTTGTCTTGAAAATCAAAGGCTACTTGATGTCACCTCTTGCATTTGCTAAATAAAAAAAAAAAAAGAGCCGCTTTGTTTTTTTTTTTTTTGATGTTAACAAAACAACTTGTTTAACGAGGATGTCTTGAAAAGAAATCAAACTTACCAGAAACTCCATGATTCATGGTCACGTGGATTCGGATGAGGCGTTACTGCGGTCCAAAAAAAAAAAAAAAAAAAAATTGCTACAAATATTATATATATATATATATATATATATATATATATATATATATATATATATATATATATATATATATATATATATTATTATATTATATAATTAAAATAAAAGTTTATTTTAATTTTAAAATAAAAGGTTTATTTTAATATTAAAATATAAAGTTTTATTTTAATTTTAAATAATTTTATAATTAAAATAAAAGGTTTATTTTAATCCTAAAATAAAAGGTTTATTTTAATATTAAAATAAAAGATTTATTTTAATTTTAAAATTAGAATTTCATGCTAACTAATTAGAGTTAGAATTGGATTCCATGATAACTAATTGGAGTTGAAATTGGATTGCCTAATTTCCTTAAATAAAGGAGTTTATTTAGATATGAAATAGGATTTCATATTATTCAAAATAAAAGAGTTTATTTGTGAATAGGAAAGTGAATCCATGTTTCCTTAAATAAAGAAGTTTATTTAGATATGAAATAGGATTTCATATTATTCAAAATAAAAGAGTTTATTTGTGAATAGGAAAGAGAATCCTAATTTCCTTAAATAAAAGAGTTTATTTAAATATGGAATAAGATTTCATATTATTCAAAATAAAGGAGTTTATTTGTGAATAGGAAAGAATATCCGTGTTTCCTTTAATATTTTTTTATATGGAATTGGATTCCATAATTAATTAAAATAAAAGAGTTTATTTTAATTAGAGATTTTTTTTATTACATGGAATTAGATTCCATAATTAATTAAAATAAAGGAGTTTATTTTGATTAAAATTTTGATTAAAATAAAATAGTTTATTTTATTCAAAATAGGATAAATTAAAATAAAATAGTTTTATTTTGATTTAAATTTGGATTAAAATAAAGGAGTTTATTTTGATTCAAAAATAGATTTTATACTAAATAAATTTGCCCATTAAATGATATCACTATATATATTAAATGTTTATTATTCATAAGATGAATGTTATTTATTGATACATATGGTGATGTGTATGATAATAAATGGGATTGATTAAGGACTATTGACCAATGCGATTGGATTTTATTTTAGTTGGATGCATGAATGTATGGGTTTTATTAAATGGGGTCTGCGTACCTCGTCTTCTCTAATTTTTCTTAATGTAAATTCTATCTCCTCCTATGTACTTCCCTTGATTAACGATCAAGGTTTCTATTTATTTTAAATAGTTTTGTAATAGGAATAGTTAGAATTAATTTTGAAGAATTAGAGATCAAGGAAGCAAGGAGCGCTTGAAGACTTGTTTGTAATGGAGCCCGTAATTAAATGTAATAGTTATATTTAAATATTAATTTTGCACCCCTAGGTTTGACCTTTTGGTTCACTTGGTGGCTCTAGTGAACCAAACTAGAATAAAAGTCCATAATCAATCCGGGTAGAATATAGTATTCTATATGTGCATGCTTATACTATATATATATATATATTATGCAAACATGCTTCAGCGTGTTCATTAATATAACGCCGTATTTTATATATATATATGCATGCATGCGCTAAACAAGATGAGACAAATTAATAACAAACCCCTCAATTTTTATATATTAAGTCCTAAGCGTTCAAAGATATTTGGAATATCGAGCGTTAAGCCTTCTAGCATGATAAAATTAATAGAGTATTAAATATTTAATATGAGTTTGTTGTGTCACCACAAGGCAAGTATTAAGTATTTAAGATGTTAATTTATCACATTTGATGCTTATAAAGAAAATTGAACAATATTGTTTTGTTGTGTCACCACAAGGATGATATTTTTGTTTTTTGAATATATGGAGTGCTAGAGTCGGACTTAACTTGGATAATTTTGATTCGGATGTGCCACCACTTGATCAAAATAATCTAAGAGGCAAAAGAAAAGGAGTTGCATAGTTGATGTAATTGACAAAAGTTGTCTACCTATTTATTTATATATAGTTTGTTGTGTCACCACAAGGCTATATACATTTGAAATGGGATCCTTATTCTCACTAGCAAATCTTTAATTAGATTTTGCTTAGAACTATATAAGTGAGGGTAATATAGTTTGAAGAAAATAGTGGGAGATACCAATTTAAAACAAGACCTAAATTATTTTGGTAATTAATAAAAGAATGTATGTTAAAATGTTGTTAATTACAAATTCATTTACTGAAATTTTACAATGTCTAAAATTACTATCACTACAAAGCATATTAGATGCTAAATTAATCGAGGCCAATTAAGCGGATTGGTTAAGGAATTTGAGAATAGTTCTCATAGTTTGAAAAACTATCTTATGTCCTTAATCGCCCTATCCTCGCAATGGTTGCGAATAATGCCTCTGAGGAAGACATTGCTACTTTTAGAAAGTGGCAAGATGATGCACAGTTGGCTCAATGCATCATGCTCGTATCCATTAGTAACAAGCTTCAGCGTCAGCCTGAAACTATGGATACTTCTACTATACTCCTGCACGTCAAGTAGTTGATGGTGAGGAAAGTAGGACTGATAGATATCAGATATCTAAGGAGCTCTTCCGATCTAGAATGGCCAATGGCACTATAGTACAGACAAAAAGTCCTTAACATTATCAATTTGATTGATCAATTAAGACAACTAGTTTTGTCATGGATGGAGAGTTGAGCCAAGATTTGATCTTGCACTCACTCCCGGACTCCTTTCACAATTGTTGTGAATTTTTCATATGGACAAGCTAGATATCAGCCTCGCTGATTTACTTAACATGTTGAAAAATGTTGAGAGTCACTTTCCAACCAAGAAAGATCAAGTCTTACTGGTAGGGACCAAAGGATCTTCTGAAAAGAAGAACGATTCAAAGAAGGTAAATAGAAAGGCATAAACAAAGGATAATAAGAACAAAAGCGATATGGATAGCAAAGGAGTTTGCTTCCACCGCAATAAGCTTTGGACACCGGGAAAAAGCTGCGAGAAGCATCTTGCGAGGCTAACCAAAAGAAGCTTAGTGAAGTTTGGTTCACAAATACGATTTTGTTCATGATTGAAATAAATTTTCTTTAAGTCAAGGTTCTACTTGGGTATTGGATCTTGACTTTGGTTATCATAAATATAGATTTATGAAGGGACCAAGCGAGTAGAAAGCTAAACAAATATAAGTAATCCTATGTGCGGAAATGTAGCAAAGGTTGCCACATTAGCCATAGAAACTTATAGTTTAGCATCGCTACGAGCAAATCTATTAAGTCAATAAGTTGTTATTGTATTCCAATTCTTGTTAGAAACATTATTTCCATTTTATTGTTGGACAATAAAATTTTGGTATTATAATTAAGAACAATTGTTGTTCTATTTATAATAATAATGTTTTGTATAGAATGAAATATTACTTAATAAATTTTGTATACTTGACTTACGTGAAAATTATTTTGCATATTGAACAAATTAGTATAAGAAAATGAGATGATCATTCAAAGAGTTGAATGTATGTATTTGTTGAAATACAAGTGTGAATTATTTAAAAGGTTCAAAGAATTCAGAAATGAAACAAATTGACAAAGTATTAAGATTCTTTGATTAGATCAAGGAATAAATACTTGTGCCATAAGTTTCTTGATCATCTCAAATGGTTTTCTCATAATGGACACATCCTGATACGCAATAATTGATTGATGTATCTAAAAGGAAAAATTGTACCTTGTTGGACATGGTGCGATCCATAATGATTTTACCGACATTCCAGTATCCTTCTGGGATAATGTCCTAGAAATGGCTGCATATCTACGAAAATGGTAACCTCAAAATTACATTAAGACTCCATAAAAGTTATGGATGGGGGAGGATTCCTAATCTTAAGTATGTTAAGATAAGGGGTTGTCCAACTTATGTGAAAAGGTTTCAAAGGATAAGCTTGGGACAAGATTTGACATGTGTAACAGATTTGTGGGACATCCTAAAGTAAGTTTAGGGTATATGTTCTATAATTCTACTTAGCAAAAGGTGTTTGTTCTGAAACACGCTACCTTCTAAGATAAAGGTGTTTATCATTGAAGGGGCTAGTGGGAGGATAATAGATCTTGAAAAGTTCAAGAACCACAAAACACTATAAGTCAAATAAGAGGAACACAGTAGATAGACCTATTGTACCTGGCCCTAATCGTAAATCGGAATAGTAGCAAGAAGATACCCAGGAGGTATGGATTCATCATGGATGATGATGATGAGGTACACATCATAGAAGATGATGATCCAGGTTACATCTGATGAGGTAAGAGTTCTAGTGTGTACAAAAGGGTTGATTGGGGGCGTCGTGAAATTTCTAGTATTATATGTTGATATACTACGGATGAGGAATTACATACCAATGATACAATCAATAAAGATAAAGTTGTCTAAACATTCCTCCATGAATGATTTGGAAGAGTATCTTAATTGGGGATATAAATCTATATAGATAGATTTAAAGGATGCTCGACTTAACCCGAGGAACGATATATTCATTTGATGCTAAAGTCGTTTAGCATGGCAAACTCAAGAGATGTCTCATGTATGATGAGCTATGGGTGTATCTCTTTATAGTCCCCACAGACTCCAAAAAGAGAGATCACATGAGTAACTATCATGTATGCAATGAAATATCTGAGACACGATGTTGATCGATCATATTCGGAGAAGTTCACTATGAGTCGGTGAAAAAAACATCTTAAAGTGCTTAACCCACTAAAGGATGTGATCATATTCATGGTGGGTCTAAATTAAAACTAGAGGGCTTAATGACTAAAGTTTTTCGAGACGGACCAAGACGACAGAAAAAAATCCACTTTAAGGTAAAGGGCTACCTTGAGCGATTGGTGCGATGAATTGGAAAGGTTCCAAACAAAGAAAGAGTTCTTTGGTTTATTGATAAAGACAAAGTAAATAGCTATAAATGAAGGCTGCTGAAGTTGATTGTTTGGATTAAAAGTTCATTATAGAACTAGGAATAGTTCTAAGTCTCATCTTGGATCTAAACATGTGTTGTGGCACTTTCATTTGATTATTAGAATCATTGAAAGATGGGAAATCACTATAGAGATAGTGGACTCTCAAGAACAACATTACATATCCATTAACTAAAGCTTATCCAACGATGAAGATAATCGTCACTTAGAGAAGAAGAGTATAAGATACCATGACGATTGGCTTTAGTGCAAGTGGGAGATTGAAAGTAGTATGCATACAAGCCAATCATGTTTGATGATAAAGCATATACTTTGTAACAATCTTATTCATTTATTAATAAAAAGTATTAATTTATTAAAGGCTTTTAATTATCTACATGATCTTTGTTTTATAATATGTGATAAACCCATAGTTTTAAGCAATGCTTTTAGAATAATGATGATGATCATTCTAATGAGATCTAAATTCTTAGAAAGCTTAAAACTAAAATAGTTCCCAATCATTGGATTACTAAATTGGGGATTAGTGAATCCGGATAGATTGGTACATCGTTGCTTGCTCATTGGATGAGGATGATCGATCTCATGATCATTTGTGTGGAACACTAAAGCAAGTATGTAGGTGCTTATTAGAGAATAAGTTCAACTGAGCATTGGCTCGCTAAGGAATACCTAATGGAGTTTTATTTGCTGTCAATAGGAATTCACAGTAGTGATAGTAGTACAAGTGATCCTTGGACTTGAGATCATCATAGTATCTTGTGTATGATGAGTTATACTTTGACTTATTCCTTAAGACCCTTAGGGTATATCAAAGGTATGCTTGGGTATAATAAGTTGTACATGGAGATAATGTATGATCAATAAAGAATCTACCACTTCTAATAAAAGAAGAGAAATGTCTATGTGATTCGATAAATGACAACCCAGATAGTCCTTGGCCAAGGCGAATGAAATTAGAAAGGAGTTTCTAATTTGCATTATTTGAGTTGTGCATTTAAGGATCGAAATACATATAATTAAATAAAATAAGACTTGACAATTCCATGTCTTATATTTTAATTGGGACATTGTATGGTGGAAGGATTGAATTATCTGATAACTATTTACTCAAAGGTTCTTTTATGATTAATGTTGAAATCTATATTATCTGGAAAGTCGTTGATCGCTAGGGAGGCTTATCCTATTGTAGAATAAATATTATTTAAATAAATTAATTGTTTAATTTATTTATTTAAATAAGATTAGAATTGTTCTAATTGATTTATTCACAATAGGTTTAATATGGAGAACCTAAAGGGTCACACCATAAAAGGAAGAATAATTATTTAAGAAGTTAATGGCATAATCGTAATAATATGTTAAGTATATTTAATTTAATCTATGGTGATAGAATAAATTAAATAGCTTAATATTATTATTTAATATTTTAGAAATATTAAATATAAATTAATAAGAGGAGTCTTATTAATATTATTACAATTATTATTATTTTAATTTCTAAAAGAGTTTAGGAATTAATTTAATATAAGTACTCCAATTTATTCCTAATTGGATTAGGAAGGAAAATTAATTAAAAGAGTTTAATTAATTATCCCTAATAAGATTAGGGAGCTTAATTAATTAATTTAATTAATTAAATAAAACCCAATTCCTTAATTGTTAAGGTGGGTTGCCCACATCTATAAATAAGAGGAGTCTTATTATGGGTGATATGGGTTGTTGACTTTTACAACGTAATAATTCCAATTTGTTGGAGAGTACGCCCTTTCTATAGAGATAGAAAATTAGGGTTAGCCATAACACCCATCTTCTTGAATTTTATTCTTCCTTGGTGGATCACCTCTAGAGGCCAAACATTTGGGTGGCTAACGTTGATCAAAGGAAGGAACCAAACCCGGTGGATTCAAGATTGAGCGAAAAGGATTTGGAGGTGAACTTGTACCTGAGGAAGCTCGATCTTCAAGGGTATGATTTTATTCTTTATCTTTTCGTTTAATTAATAATTATGCATAAAGGATGATCCGGGTATATGGTTTGTAAATTTTTTAAACTCTGATTTTACCACGCTTCCGTTAATTTATGCAATTTGATTGCGTTATGAATATTACAAACCTAACATATACATCTTTAATCAAATATTCATCTTTGCACTACAGGCCAAAGATATTCATTTGTATCACCAGTTGGTCATGTTCAACTCAACACCTATTCATCTTTGCACTACGGGCCTAAGATATTCATCAGTTAATCATTCATCTTTACTACATGTGCCAAAGATATTCAAAGAATATCATCATTTAAGACTGAGGGTGATGAAAAATATTTTAAAGAAAACGAATCTAGTGAGACAGAATGACAAATATTAAGGATTCGTATAATAGTTTATCCAAGATAAATAATACTTCATAATAACTGATTGTGAAGCAAAATTCAAAAATAACGATCAAAACATGGATACAATCAAAGATAGTAGCCAAAATAGATATCTTGGACAACAAGGAAAATTTTCATTTTTGGGTGAATAGTGCCGTATTCGTGAATAGTGCCGTATATGTGAATAGTAACCCCGACAGAAAAAGTTCTAAATTTGATTAAAATGTTCACCACTATTTCGGCATAATGATATTGAAGAAAATAATATCATTTAAGAAGAAAATAACATCCCTTACCTCAAAATAATGGTACTTCTGATTTGAATATCGGATAGAAAGCCGAAGGAAGCTTGTACCGAACAGAAACTCTCAAAGTATATAAATACTCACAAAAATATGCTCGGTAATCTAGAGAGAAAGAAAACTTGTTTCTGGTGTGATTTTCAATTCTAACCTAAGCGTCTATTTATAGGAAAATGCTTTAGAAACATATATAGAGACTAAAATAATAAACTAATATTATTTCTTTTTAATTTCCTACGCCACCTACCATTTGAAAAATCCAAGCATGACTTCTTGGACAAAATCAACAGCTCATGTGTGTAATCAACACCAACCAAAAAGTGGGTCCCACCCATAAATTAATAAAAAACATTTTATTTTTTGAAACTTCAACAATTCATAGAAAATAGTCTGTTTATCAGAAAAATACGAATTTTATGTCCATTCTGCCTGAAATCGAATTTTCTACAACTGTACAGAAAAACATTTTTCTAAATTCCCAACATAAAATATCCGAAATCCACAAAAGGGTGATTTTTAATACTTCCCTTCTGATAAAATACTGATAAAACACCTCAGCATTAATTCATTCATTTATAACCACATAACCAGATCCATCATTTATATCCACATCAAATAAATATTTTCTTATCATATAAATCAATAATTAATTATTCACAAATAATATTACAGAATCACAATTTTGACAACTGGGCCGTTCCCAGGAAAGAGGCGGCTTTCCAATAAGGATTTCTCCTTACTGGCGCGCAATTAGGTGACTAAACCTCTCCTTAGACAGAACTTTCTAGACATTGCCAATAATGTTATCTAATAATATTATTCAAATAATATGAATTATTGATCTGATAATGGGCAATATTACTGTGCAATGACAATTATTAAAACAACAATAATATAAAATATCAACGCAACAATTATTGAATCAATAAAATAAAATATTGAGCGAAGTAACTCACGTAACAATTATTGAGTAGTGCCTTCTTACGTCGAATCAATAATTCAACAATCTTGCAATCTGGTGTGCTACTTATCCAACCACGCGTAGACATTCACGTATTTTAACCACCAGGTATTCCAACAGTGTTAACGGTAACAACTACGCTGTTATTTATAAAAACTCATACTTTGTCGTTTTCTTCATCCGACAGTTATTCGTTATGAGCCCCACGAATGGCTGCGCCGTCGTACGAATATTCCCCGACAAAAAGAATATTCCACAACCAAAAGAATATTCCCCGACAAAAATGAATATTCTATAACCACTTGCGTAGGACATTATATCGAATTAACCCTTATTAATTTACCCATAACCAAAGCATTAATTTACCCATAACCAAAGCATTTCACCCATAACCAAAGCATTATATCGAATTAACCCTTATTAATTTAGAATAATTAATAGAGGAAAGTTTTAATTTTATTCATAATAAGTTGGTGTCTTACAACCTCCCCTCCTTATAAAATTTCATCCTCGAAATTGACGTACGTACCTGGTGTTTCAAACAGGTGAGGGTACCTCGCTTTCATTTCTGATTCCAACTCCTAAGTCATTTTCTCAATAGCATGGTTCCTCCACAAAACCTTGACTTGTGGTATAACCTTCATGCGTAGGACATGCTCTTTTCTATCCAAGATCTTAACAGGTACCTCCTCGTATGTTAAATCTTCGGCAATCTCGTCTGGTTCTAACGCAATAATGTGGTTTGGGTCTTTTACATATTTACAAAGCATAGATATGTGAAAAACATTATGAACACGAGCCATGCTTGGAGGTAATGCGAGTCTATAGGCTACATTTCCTATTCGGTCAAGAATCTCAAATGGACTAAAAAATCATGGATTGAGCTTTCCTCTCTTCCCAAATCTTTAAACTCCCTTCCATGGAGCAATACGTAACAGTACATGATCTCCAATATTAAATTCCACATCCTTTCGATGAAGATCAGCATAACTCTTTTGTCGATCCTGTGAGGTTTGAATATGTTATCGAATCATTTGGATCTTTTCTATAGTCATGCGTACCAATTTCGGTCCCAACAAAGTTGCTTTACCCACCTAGTCCCAGCATACTGGAGAATGACACTTTCGTCCATACAACGCCTCAAATGGAGCCATGCCTATACTTTCTTGATAACTATTGTTGTAGGAGAATTCCACCAATGACAAGTACTTATCCCAACTCCCTTTGAAGTCTAGAACACAGAGTCTTAATAGATCTTTAAGAGTTTGAATAGTCCTCTCTGATTGTTCGTCTATTTGAGGATGGTATGCCGAACTGAATCATAAATTCTTGCCCATAGCTTTCTGCAAGCTAACCCAAAATCGTAAAGTGAATCTTGGGTCACGATCCGAAACTATGGATACTGGCATGCCATTCAATCTCACAATCTCATTCAAGTACATACGAGTAAGACGTTCAAGGGAATAAGTCTCACATATAGGCAAGAAATGAGCAGACTTGGTTAATCTATCAACAATAACCCAAATCGCATCTATGCCTTGAGAAACTTTGGGAAGACCTGTAACGAATCCATGGTAATGTGTTCCCACTTCCATTTCGAAATCTTAAGTGGTTGCAATGGACCCTTTGGCACTTGATGATCTGCCTTTACACGTTGACATGTTAAACATCTCGAGATAAACTCCGTGATCTCTCTGTTCATATTGTTCGACCAAAATGTGTGTCGAATATCATGATACATTTTGGTACTCCCAGGATGGATTACAAATGGGGTGTTGTGTGCCTCCATCATGATTCTATGCTTTACGTCAGAATCGTTAGGAACGCAAAGTCTATAGTTGAATCGAAGTATTCCTTCTTCATCGATTCTTGCTTCTAGAATAGCACCTTCTTGCACTTTCTTCTTTATACGCATCAGCCCCTGGTCTGTAGCTTGAGCAGCTTTAACTTTATTGATTAAAGTCGGTTCTACTCGTATATTTGCCATCATCACGTGGGTCCCTAGAGTCTTTAATTCTATTTCCATCCTTTACAAGTCATACAAAATGGGCCTTTGTGTTGACAATATCGCACTCGTACTCGCATATGATCTTTTACTCAATGCGTCAGCTACTACGTTTGCTTTTCTAGGATGATATTGAATAGTATAATTGTAATCGTTAAACAGCTCAAGCCAATGTCGTTGCCGCATATTGAGTTCTTTTTGGGTGAATAAATATTTGAGGCTTTTATGGTCTGTATAAATCTCCACTTTCTCCCCAAACAAGTAATGTCTCCATATCTTCAACGCGAAAATGACTGCTGCCAACTCTAGATCATGAGTAGGATAATTCCTCTCATATTCTTTGAGTTGTTGCGAGGCATAGGCTATGACTTTCTCATGTTGCATGAGAACACATCCTAACCCTTTGCCTGAAGCAACGCTGTAGATAACAAATCCATCTAAACTAGATGGTATTGCCAGAACAAGTACCGAAATGAGTCTCCTCTTGAGCTCTTGGAAACTCTTCTTGCATTCCTCGCTCTATATGAATTTTGTATCTTTCCGAGTTAACTGAGTTAACGGAGTAGCGATTCGAGAAAATCCCTCCACGAATCTCCGATAATAACCAGCTAAACCCAAAAAGCTACGCACTTCGGTCACTGACTTCGGTTGCTCCCAACTTTGTATTGCTTTAATCTTTGTTGGATCAACAGATACTCCATGTTTTGACACCACGTGCCCAAGGAATGCTACTTCCTTAAGCCAGACAGATACTCCATTTCTTCAGCTTGGCATAAAGCTTGTTGTCACGAAGTCTTTTAAGTATCAACTTCAAATGGTGCTCATGATCTTCACGGATTTTTGAATAAATGAGGATGTCATCAATAAAGACAACAACGAACTGATCCAAATATTCCTTGAATACTCGGTTCATCATATCCATGAAAGCAGTAGGAGCATTAGTCAATCCAAAAGACATGACTAAGAATTCATAATGCCCGTCTGGGAGTTACTCAAAGGAAGTCTTTGGAATATCCTCAATTTTAATCTTCAGCTGATGATATTCAGAACGAAGATCGATCTTTGAAAAGAATTGTGCTCCTTGTAACTGGTAGAACAGGTCATCAATGCGAAGTAACGGATACCTATTCTTGATGGTGACATGGTTTAATTCTCGATAGTCAATACAAAGTCGCATACTCTCATCTTTCTTCTTTACAAATAAAATAGGAGCACCCCAAGGAGATGTACTAGGACGAATGAAACCGATGTCTAACAATTCCAGTAGTTGGACTTTTAACTCCTGAAGTTCAATAGGAGCTATTCGATATGGGGTTTTAGAAATGGGCTTTGTACCCGGTTCAAGGTCAATAAAGAATTCAACATCACGTTCTGGGGTTAGACCGGGAAGTTCTTCAGGAAATACATCAGGAAATTCTCTAACAACAAAAATATTATCCAAATCTGACTTGTCTTTATTCAAATCCATAACATGGGCTAAGAAAGCTTGGCATCCATTTTTTAATAAACGAATAGCTTTGTGGCTTGATATGACAGTGACTGATTTTAGTGGTTTAGTTATTTGAATTTGTATGACAGGTTGGTTAGGAATATGAAAACTAACAACCTTACGAAAACAATCAATTTTGGCATGATGAGTGGTTAACCAATCAATTCCTAAAATCACATCAAAAGCAAGTATCTTTAAAGAGATAAGATCAACAGGTAATGTGATAGTGCCAACTTGGATTAAGTAAGATTTATAAACTGTAGATGTAATGAAGGTTTCACCCAACGGAGTTTCAACAGATAAGTTAAAATCTAATTTCTCCGGAGTCAAGTTTAAACGTTGAGCAAGCAAGAGAGATAAAAGAATGGGTAGAACCGGTATCTAGTAAAGTATAAACTTTGCAAGAATTCAAGATTAGCTTACCCGTGATCACCTCGTTTGGGTTCCTCATGTTTTGGCCAATCACAACAAACTCTCTTCCAGGAACCGTTGATTTCGACTTATCTGGGACAGCTTTTAGAGTCACCATCCCCGCTGAGCTTTGTTTTGCTAGAGAACACTCTCAGGCTATATGACCCTCCTTTCCACAGTTATAACATACCTTGGATTGTTGTGGACAGTTTGGGCTGATATGTCCCTCTTTCCCACATTTATAACACACGACCGGTTGTCGTTCTCCTCCCCTAGCAACAGTTGATGCTGGTGTTGCTGCTGATGTCTTCCCGTCATTGTTGAATCTCCTCTTTTTGAAATTTCAACCAGACTCACCTCTTCTATTATCATGGCCACGATTACCAACTGAGTGGTTACCGCTTTTATCCGTATTCTTCCCTCCTCGCTGGTTATCATCGCTAGGATGAGTGCTGTCACCGGTATGACCCTGGGTGTGATCCCTCGGTTGAGTGTACTCATTGTCTCGCTCTAATAATTGAGCCCTGTTAACAACATCTGAATACAGAGAAAATTTATGAGATATAAGGTATTAACGAATCTCGGGTTTTAGACCTCTTAGAAATATCCGCGTCATACGTTCCTCATTCTCCACCAAATAAGGTGCAAACCTGGATAACTCTGCGAACTTTGCCTCGTACTAAGACACCATCATGTTGTTCTATTCCAGTCTAATAAACTCTACCTCCTTCATATGACGAATACTTTCTGGAAAGTACTTGTCACTGAACAATTTATGAAATCTTTCCCAAGACATGTTAGAGTGCGGTTTGGTGAGTGCGCTTCACGATTCCCACCAAGATGTCTGCCTCACCACAGAACATAAAGGTGGCGAATGGAACCTTCTGTTCCTCTGTGCATCCTAAGACATCGAATATCTTGGTAATTTGCTTGACTCATGTTTCTGCCTTAATCGGATCGGGCTTTCCCCAGAAATCTGGTTGTCCCAACTCCTTAAACTGTTTGGCTATGACAAACCACGCGTTGCCATTATTCCCACCCATATTTTGTACACGAGTCTCCCTCGTCTGATTTTGCATGAACTGCAAAAAGCTCCTAAACATTCCATCATTCATCGTTTGCTCAGTAGTGTTGTTTACAGGAAGAATATTGCCTTTCAGTTGCACGTTCTCCTGGTTTGTGACTAAAGGTTGTTCCACAGTCTCATACACTCCATTGTTAACGTTCTCAGTAGCCATTCTTAAATACTGCCATAAAATAAGGGTTAATTAAACAAATTAACATATCACATAATAGCCTTATATTATGACCAACCAACAAATAAGATTAGATAGGACACACTAGCGAAGGATTTACTCATCTCTCCTATCCTAGTTCTATTCCCCGATCTACACCAGAGACCATATCCCTAAGCTTTGATACCAACCGTGATGCCCCCAAAATAGGTATACAACACCCATTACGAGTCGCCAAATACATGGTATGCGAAAGCAAACTGAACTTTGATAATACTGATTTGTCGTGCAAAATACGACAACACTGGCGTGAGTTTAAATACAAATATTATCTTATAGACAATATCCACACTCAAATAAGTCCTCTTTACAATTATTCATACACTATTTTATAGAAATAGTGAGGACCGCTAAAAACATCTTTCTAGAACCATCACTCCATACCCAGGCTAGATCTGCTTTATGTTCTCACCTCCTCTAGAAGAAAAATGGAACAAAAAGGAAAAGGGTGAGCTCAACTAGCCTAGTAAAGAATATTATGACTAAGATAATATACAACAAATTATCATTAGTCTTCAATAGGGAAAAATCGATAGAATATAATAGACAACAAGTTTTTTAGATCAATATTACGTAGTGGAAACAACAATCCATTAGAAGAGTCAGTAGAGAATGAATTCTACTATCTTCTAAGATTTAAAAGTTCATCATCAATATTTTATCCTGTAAGAACAATCAATATACATCTTTAATCAAATATTCATCTTTGCACTATAGGCCAAAGATATTCTTTTGTATCACCAGGTTGGTCATATTTCATCTCAACACTGTCCATCATCTTTGCACTTCTGAGGCAAAGATATTCATCGATTAATCATTCATCTTTTGCACTTCTGGGCCAAATATATTCGATAATATCATCATTTAAGGCGAGGATGATGAAAATATTTTTTAAAGAAAATGAATCTAGTGAGACGGAAGGACAAATATTAGGGATTCGTATAACAGTTTATCCAAGATCAATAATACTTCATAATAACCGATTGTGAAGCAGAATTCAAAAATAACGATCAAAACATGGATACAATCAAAGATAGTAACCAAAATAGACATCTTGGACAAAAAGGAAAATTTTCATTTTTTGGTGAATAGTGTCGTATTCGTGAATAGTGCCGTATATGTGAATAGTAACCCCGACACAAAAAGTTCCAAATTTGATTAAAAAGTTCAGCAATATTTCGGCATAATGATATTGAAGAAAATAATATCATTTAAGAAGAAAATAACATCCCTTACCTCAAAATAACGGTACTTCTGATCAGAATATCGGATAGAAAGCCGATGAAAGCTTGAACCAAACAGCAACTCTCAAAGTATTTAAATACTCACAAAAATATGCTCGATAATCTAAAGAGAAAGAAAACTTGTTTCTGGTGTGATTTTCAATTCTAACCTAAGCGTCTATTTATAGGAAAAAGCTAGAACGCCATAGGAGACTAAAATAATAAACTAATATTATTTCTTTTTAATTTCCTACGCCATCTACCATTTCAAAAATCCAAGCATGCCTTCTTCGACAAAATCAGCAGCCCATGTGTGTAATGAACACCAACCAAAAAGTGGGTCCCACCCATAAATTAATAAAAATCATTCTGCCTGAAATCGAATTCTCTACAACTTTGCAGAAGAAAGTTTTTCCAAATTCCCAACAGAAAATATCTGAAATCCACAAACGGGTGATTTTTAATACTTCCCTTCCGACAAAATACTGATAAAACACCTCAGCATTAATTCCTTCATTTATAACCACATAAACATATCCATCATTTATATCCACATCAAATAAATATTTTCTTATCATATAAATCAATAATTAATTATTCACAAATAATATTACGAATCACTGATTATGATAACGGTAGTAGTTCCGGAAAGAGGGGCTTTCGATAAGGATTTCTCCTTCTTGGCGTGCGATTAGGTGACCAAACCTCTCCTTGAAGCCAGAACTTTCTAGACATTTCCAATAATGTTATCTAATAATATTATTCAAATAATATGAATTATTGATCGATAATGGGAAATACAGATGCGGTGACAATTATTGAAATAACAATAATATAAAATATTAACGGCAGCAATTATTGAATCAATAAAATAAAATATTGAGCATAACTACTATAACAATTATTGAGTAGTGCCTTCTTATATACGAATCAATAATTTAACAATCTTGTCTTGCAATCTTGTGTCTATTATCTTCTGACAACCATATCATTCTTTATATATTTTAACCACGAATATTCCAACGATGTTAACGGTAAAAACTATATCGTTATTTATAAAAACTTCATACTTTATCGTTTTCTTCATCCAAACGGTTATTCGTTTTGAGCCCCATGAATGGGCTGCTTGGCAGTCGAATGCGAATATTCCCAACAAAAAGAATATTCCACGACCAAAAAGAATATTCCCGACAAAATGAATATTCTATAACCACTTGCTTATTTTGTAAAATTTAGCATTTCACCCATAACCAAAGCATTATATCGAATTAACCCTTATTAATTTAGAATAGTGAATAGAGGAAAAATTCAATTTTATTCATAATAAGTTGGGGTCTTATGTAAGACCCCGAAATTTTTAAATAAAAAGGAATTTCCTTTAATTATTATTTTGAAATAGTAAGGGTTGATTTGATTAATGTGAATAGTTAAGGGTTAAATATGCAAATATTTCAAATTAAGCAAGTGGTTATAAAATATTCATTATCGTCGAGAATATTAGTTTGATAAATGGAATATTCGCATCGTCGAGAATATTCGCATTGACAACGGCAATGCATGTGTAAACCCCATAACTGAAAGCGATTGGATGAAGAAAACGACAAATATAAGTTGTTTTTAAATAGCAGTAGTAGTTCAAGTTATCTTTGTTGAATACCCGATGGTTAAAAACACACTAATAATCTGTCGTTGTTGAAGATAGCACGATATTGCACCAATTATTGATTCTTACGTGAAGAAGGCACTTTACTCAATAATGGTTACGATAATTACGCTCATTATTTTATTGAGTTAATAATTGCTGCGTTGATATTTTATATTCTTTTGTTTCAATAATTGTCATTACACAATATCTTTCATTATCGAAGCAATAATTCATATTATCCGAAATATTATTAGATAACATTATTGGCAATGTCTAGAAAGTTCTGTCTCAAGGAGAGGTTTGGTCACCTAATCATTGCGCCCGATGAAGAAAATTCTTATTGGAAAGCCCTCTTTCCTGAACCGCCTGTTGTCATTATTGTGATTCTCAGTAATATTATTTGTGAATAATTAATTATTGATTTATATGATGAGGAAAATATTGATTTTATGTGGATATAGATGGAGAAAATTTTAAAATGACAATCGTTGAAAATTAATATTTTATCTTTTTCTCGATAAAATAATTCATTTAAATATATTATTTTAATAATATATTAACTGGTGATATTTTACAATGAATGTGGGATATATGAGTATATGAGGAGAAAGAGTATTTTTGTGGTATTAAATGTTTAACACATGTTTTGTGTGTTGGTGGACACAATTATTGACCGAAATTTGATTATAACTTGTAAAATCACCCGTTTGTGGATTTCGGTCAATTTCTATTTGGAATTTGGAAAAACTTTCTTCTGCAAAGTTGTAGAGAATTGAATTTCCTATAAAAACTTGCGAGATTCGAATTTTCTGATGAAAGGGCTATTTATTATGAATTATTGAAGTTCCGAAGCTCCGAAATAATTAATTTTTGGGAGTTTAAATTATTTTTGTTAAGAAAAACATTTTTTGTATTTTTTTGGACATCATTAACATGTGTGGCTGGTGTTTTGACCAAAAGGTGGGCTAAGGAAAATTTGTATAATTATATTAATATTATATTAAATTTTCTGCTTTGGTGTTCTAAGCATTTTCCTATAAATAGGGTGCTTAGGTTAGAATTGAAAATCACACCCTAAACCGTTTTCTCTCTTATTTCTCTCTCGATATTTTGAGCGTATTCTTGTGAGTATTTTGAGTATACTTTGAGTATTGCTAGACGGTGCAAGTTCCCTTGACTATATACCCGTATTCTAGCTAAAAATCTTGATCTTACGAGGTAAGGATATTTTTTTTTTTCGTAATGATATTATTTCTTCAATATCATTATCTTTGAAATGTTGATCTGAAGTTTTTATCAAATTTGGAACTTTTTCATGTCGGGGTTACTATTCATGGGTTACTATTCATGAGTTACTATTCACGAGTTACTATTCATGAATTACTATTCACGAGTTACTATTCACGAGTACTATTCATGAAGCGTGAAGATGTTTTTGTGGAATTTCTATCTTTTGGTGTCGAGATTCTATTCACGTGATACTGCACTTATTCACGTATCTGATACTATATTCATAGAAAAATAAAATTTCTTCTTTTTGTCCAAAATATCTATTACGGATATTAACTCTCGATTGTATCCATGTTTTGATCATTCTTGAATTTTACACCACTATGATTATTTTTGAGGTATTTTTGGATGTGGATAAAACCAAGTACGAATCCTTAATCCTTAATCCTTGTCATTTTGTTTCAATTGGATTCGTTTCTTTAAAAATATTTTTCATCATCCTCGATCTTAAATGATGATATTATTGAATATCTTTGACACAGTAGTGCAAAGATGAATGATTTCAAGAATATCTTTGGCACCAGAAAAGATGAACAGTGTTTAAATGAACATGACCAATCGATGAATATCTTTGGCTCATGAGTGCAAAGATGAATATTTGATTTGAGATGAATATTGATTGATGTTACTGAGGATAAAATATTGATGATGGATCATTAAATTCATAGATTATAGTAGATTTCATTCTCTACGTAACTCTTACATGAATTATTATTTCATTGCGAATATTGATCCGAAACTTGTTGTCTATTGTATTCTATCGATTTTTCCTGTTGAAGACTAACGATAATTTGTTGTATATTATCTTAGTCATAATATTCTTTATTGGGCTAGTTGAGCTCACCCTTTTCCTCTTGTTGTTCCATTTTTCTTCTCGAGGCGAGAATGTAATGCGAAACTCTTAGTCGGGGGTATGGAATGAAGGTTCTAGAGAGAGTTGTTTAGTAGTCCTCACCATTTTGTAAAATAATGAATCATTAATTATGATGGGGATTTATTTGCGTGTGGATATTGTCTAGATGGCAATATCTCGTATTTAAACTCAAAGTTTATATGTTGTAATAATAAAGTTGTAGTTATTTACGTACCATGTATTTGGCGACTTAGAATGGGTTGGATGGAATGGACCTATTTTGGGGGCGTCACAGTTGGTATCAGAGCTATAAGTAAAGAGCCCCAAGCCTCTCATTGGTGACTTCTGTTGATGGGGATGCACCGCGGACTCTCCGTGGGGGCCGCCGGATTCTGCGGTGCAAACCCGATAGGTATCAATGTGAGGTCTTGACACAAGTTGGTGTCCAGAGTTACAGATTGGTATCGAGCTTAGGATATGATCTCTGGCGGAGATCGGGGAATAGAACTAGGAGGGAGGACGAGTAAATCCTTCGCTAGTGTGTCCTACCTAAGCTTATTTGTTAGTTAATCAAGTATATAGGGATATTATGTGATATATTGATTTCCTTAATTAACCCTTATTTTATGGCGATATTTGAGAATGTCGATGAGAATATTAACGATTGGAGTAAATGAGACCGTGGAGATGCTGTACTCACCAACGAGGAGAACGTGCAACAGTGGCAATGTTCCTCCTATGAACAACACCACCTGGCGAGATGATGAGCGAGGGATGTTTAGAAGCTTTTTGCGATTCATGCAAAATCGACGAGGGAGACTTCGTGTTCAAAATACAGGGAGGAAATGATAGCAATTCACGGTGGTCACGACCAAGCGATTTCAAAGAGTTGGGACCACGAGTGCAGGAAAAGCGGGATCCGATTAAAGGCGGAGGCGTGGGTCAAACAAATTACCAAGATATTCGATGTCTTGGGATGCGGAGAGAACTGAAAGTTCCATTCGCCACCTTTATGTTACGTGGCGGGCAGATTCTTGGTGGGAATCATGAAGCGTACCCATCCAAATACTTTTCGGCGTGTCGTGGGAGACGCGTTTGAAAGCAGTTCAATGACAAGTACTTCCTGAAAGTATTCGTCGTATGAAGGAAGTGGAGTTTATTAGACTAGAGCGAGAATAACATGATTGTGTCCCATGCGAGGCGAAGTTCATGGAGTTATCCAGTTTGCACCTCATTTGGTGGAGAATGAGGAACGTATGACGCGGATGTTTACGAGAGGTTTGAAACCCGATACGTACGTCGATATCTCATTTCTCATAAATTTTCTCTCTATTCAGATGTTGTCAATGAGGGCTCGATTGTTAGAGCGAGATAACGAGTACGTTCAACCGAGGACCATAACCGAGGATCATACCAAGATAGCGATCATCGAATAACGATAACCCGGCGGAGAAAGAAGAATACGAGACAAAGCGGTAACCACTCGGTGGTAATCGTGGCCATGAAAATAGAAGAAGCGAGTCGGGAGGAGATTTTAAAAGAGGAGATTCAACAACGACCATGTGAAGGCGTCGGCGCCGATAGCAACTAGTTTTAAGGGAGGAGAACGACCACCGGTCATATGTTACAAATGCGGAAAGAGGACATATCATTAAACCGCCCACAATAGTTTAAGGTATGCTATAATTGTGGAAAAGAAGGACATATCGCTTCGAGATTGTATGATATCAAAACCTAGTTCAATGAGGGACGGTGACTCAAAAGATCGTCCCGAAAAAGTCAAAGTCAACGATTCCGGAAGAAGCGTTTGTTGTGGTCGGTCAAAATCACGAGAACCCGACGAAGTTAGCACGGGTTAGTTAATTATAAATTCTTGCGAAGTATATACCTTACTAGATATTGGTTCTACCCATTCTTTTATCTCTCTTACTTGCGTTCAACGTTTGAACTTGACTATGGAGAAATTAAACTTTGACCTATCTGTGGAGACTCCATTAGGAGAAACTTTCATTACATCCGTTGTTTAAAAATCTTGCTTGATTCAAGTTGGCACTATCACATTACCTTCTAACCTTATTTCTATAGAGATATTTGATTTTGATGTGATTTTAAGGTTAACTACTCATCATGCCAAATTGATTGCTTTTGTAAGGTTGTTAGTTTTCATATTCCTAAGCAACCAGTTATTCGAATTCAAGCAATCAAACCATTGTAGTCAAACATTTTCATATCAAGCCATGAAGTCATTCGTTTATTACGGATGTCAAGTTTTCTTAGTCCATGTTATGGATTTGAATAAAGACACGTCGATTTGAATAATATTCTGTTGTTATTGATTTTTCTGACGTATTTCACGAAGAATTTCTTGGCTTACTCCCAAAGCGATATTAAATTTTGTATCGACTTTGAACCCGTAGACAAAACTCATTTCTAAAATCTCATATCGAATGGCTCTATTGAACTTGAGTTAAAAATTCAACTATAAATTTGGTACTGAGCCTTTATTTTGTGACTTCCTTTGTGGAATTCACCTAAGCGAACTCTCTGTAGGGGACGTCATATTTGTGCGATAGTAAAGCGATAGGTGTCATTGTGACGTCTTATCCAAGATTGGGATATGAGTCACGATTGAGAGCAACCTAAAGTCGATTATCGAAAGACGTAGCTTTCAGGCTTAGTTGGTTATTATCGGAGATTCGTTGAAGGATATTCTCGAGTCGCTATTCCATTAACGCAATGACTCGTAGAGATACAAAATTCGAATGGAGCAAGGAATGTGGGAAGAGCTTGAAGAACTCGAGAGAGACTCATTTAAGGCACATATTCAAACCATACCATCTTGGAAAAGCGAGCGTGGTAGGCGGCCGCGTTGAGTAGAAGATCATATCTTGAGGAGCAGTGCGATGATGTCAAGTATCACGCATAGAGCCAACTTTAATAGAAAAAGTTAAGGTTGCTCAAGCCACCGCAGGCCGGAGGCGATGCGAAAGAAAGTACAAGAAGGATCTATTCCTGAAGCGAGAATTGATGAAGAAGGAATACTTCGAGTCCACTCTAGACTTTGTGTTCCTAACGACTCTGATTTGAAGAACAAGATCATGATGGAGGCACACAACACATTGTTTGCAATCCATCCTGAAGTACTAAAATGTATCGTGATCTTCGACATACATTTTGGTGGAACAATATGAAGAGAGAGATTGCAAAGTTTATCTCGATGTGTTTAACTTGCCAACGTGTAAAGGCGGAGCATCTTGTACCTAAGGGTCCGTTGCAACCACTTGAGATTCCGGAATGGAAGTGGGAACACATTACTATGGATTTCAGATTCACGGGTCTTCCTGCGGTTTCTCAAGGCATCAATGCTATTTGGGTTATTAGATTAACCAAGTCTGCTCATTTCTTACCGATACGAGAGACTTATTCCCTTGAACGTCTTTCTCGTATGTACGTAAATGAGATTGTGAGATTGCATGGCATGCCAGTATCCATAGTTTTAGATCGTGACCCAAGATTCACTTCATGATTTTGGGTTAGTTTTGTAAAAGCTATGGGCATGAATTTACTGATTCAAGATGGCATACCATCCTCAAAGCGGATGGGCAATCGAAGAAAGGACTACTCAAACTCTTGAAGATATATTAAAACTCGTGTCCTAGATTTCAAAGGAAGTTGGGATAAGTACTTGCCATTGGTGGAATTCTCATACAACAATAGTTATTAAACAAATATAGGCATGGTTCCATTGAAGCATTATATGGGCGAAAATGTCGTTCTCGATATGTTGGGATGAGGTGGGTGAAGCAACATTGTTGGGACCCGAGTTAATACGTATGACTACCGAAAAGATCGAAATGATTCGACAACGTATACAAACGGCACAAGATCGACAAAAGAGTTATGCGAATCTTCATCGAAAGGACGTGGAATTTAGTGTAGGGGATCATGTATTATTGCGAGTTGCTCCATGGAAAGGAGTTACAAGATTTGGGAAGAGAGGAAAGCTCAATCCACGATTTATCGGTCAATTTCAAATTCTTGACCGAGTAGGAAATGTAGCCTATAGACTTGCGTTACCTCAGGTATGTCTCAGATTCATAATGTATTTCACATATCGTGCTTAGTAAATATGTGAAAGACCCGAAACCACGTTATAGAGTTAGAACCCAGGACGAGATAGCCAGAAGACTTAACGTGTGAGGAGGTACTGTCAAGATTTTGGATAGGAAGGAGCATGTCCTACTACGTTGAAAGGTTATACCACAAGTTAAAGTTTTGTGGAGGAATCATGCTATAGAGAGAAATGACACGGGAGTTGGAAGCGAAATGAAAGCGAGGTATCCTCACCTTTTCAAAACACCAGAGTCGTGTCGTCGATTTCGAGGACGAAATTTCATAAGGAGGGAGGTTGTAAGACCAAAATTTTTAAATAAAAAGGAATTTCCTTTAATTATTATTTTGAAATAGTAAGGGTTGATTTGATTAATGTGGATAGTTAAGGGTTAAATATGCAAATATTTCAAATTAAGCAAGTGGTTATAAAATATTCATTATCGTCGTGAATATTAGTTTGGTGGTGGAATATTAAATCTTTGTCGGGAATATTAAATGCATTTACAATGTGACCATGTGTGGGCCCATAACGAAAGCGATTGGATGAAGAAAGCGCAAATATAAGTTAAGTTTTTTAAATAACGGCGTAGTTGTTGCAGATTATCTTGTTGGAATACCCGGTGGTTAAAACACACTAATACGCGTTGTTGAACAAGAGGCACTGCGGTATTGCACCAATTATTGATTCTTACGTGAAAGGCACTACTCAATAATGGTTACGATAATTCTTTATTCGATATTTTATTGAGTTAATAATTGCTGCGTTGATATTTTATATTCTTTGTTGTTTCAATAATTGTCATTACGATCTTTCATTATCGAAGCAATAATTCATATTATCTGAATAATATTATTAGATAACATTATTGGCAATGTCTAGAAAGTTACGTCTAAGGAGAGGTTTGTTTGGTCTAATTAATTGCGCTGCCATGAAGAAGAAATTCTTATTGAAAGCCCCTCTTTCTGAGGCGCCTGCTGTTGTCATTATTGTGATTACGTAATATTATTTGTGAATAATTAATTATTGATTTATATGATGAGGAAAATATTGATTTTATGTGGATATAGATGGAGAAAATTTTTAAAATGACAATCATTGAAAATTAATATTTTATCTTTTTCCGATAAAATAATTCATTTAAATATATTATTTTAATAATATATTAACGGTGATATTTTACAATGAATGTGGGATATATGAATATATGAGGAGAAAGAGTATTTTGTGGCATTAAATGTTTAACACATGTTTTGTGTGTTGGTGGACACAATTATTAATAGAAATTTGATTATAAACTTGTAAAATCACCCGCTTGTGGATTTCGGTCAATTTCTATTTGGAATTTGGAAAAACTTTCTTCTGCAAAGTTGTAGAGAATTGAATTTCCTATAAAACTTGCGAGATTCAATTTTCTGATGAAAGGGCTATTTATTATGAATTATTGAAGTTCAAGCTCCAAAATAATTAATTTTGGGAGTTTAAATTATTTTTGTTAAGAAAAACATTTTTTATTTTTTTTTGGACATCATTAACATGTGTGGCTGGTGTTTTGACCAAAAGGTGGGCTAAGGAAAATTTGTATAATTATACTAATATTATATTAAATTTTCTGCTTTGGTGTTCTAAGCATTTTCCTATAAATAGGGTGCTTATGTTAGAATTGAAAATCACACCAGAAACTGAAGTTTTCCTCTATTTCTCTCTCGATATTTTGGCGTATTCTTGTGAGTATTTTGAGTATACTTTGAGTATTGCTAGATTATGCAAGTTCCTTGACCTTATACATTATTCTAGCTAGAAATCTTGATCTTTCGAGGTAAGGGATATTTTTTTTTTTTTTGTAATGATATTATTTCTTCAATATCATTATGCTGAAATGTTGATCTGAAGTTTTTATCAAATTTGGAACTTTTTTATGTCGGGGTTACTATTCATGGGTTACTATTCATGAGTTACTATTCACGAGTTACTATTCATGAATTACTATTCACGAGTTACTATTCACGAGTACTATTCATGAAGCGTGAAGATGTTTTTGTGGAATTTCTATCTTTTGGTGTCGGAGTTACTATTCACGTATACGGCACTATTCACGTATACGGTACTATTCACCGAAAAATAAAATTTCTTCTTTTTGTCCAAAATATCTATTCTGGATATTAACTCTGATTGTATCCATGTTTTGATCATTCTTGAATTTTACACCACTATGATTATTTTTGAGGTATTTTTGGATGTGGATAAAACCAAGTACGAATCCTTAATCCTTAATCCTTGTCATTTTGTTTCACTGGATTCGTTTCTTTAAAAATATTTTTCATCATCCTCAGTCTTAAATGATGATATTATTGAATATCTTTGGCCTGTAGTGCAAAGATGAATGATTTCAAGAATATCTTTGGCACAGAGTGCAAAGATGAACAAGTGTTTAAATGAACATGACCAATCGATGAATATCTTTGGCTGTAGTGCAAAAGATGAATATTTGATTTGAGATGAATATTGATTGATGTTACGGGGATAAAATATTGATGATGGATTTTTAAATTCATAGATTATAGTAGATTTCATTCTCTACGTAACTCTTCTATGAATTGTTATTTCCACCTGCGAATATTGATCTGAAACTTGTTGTCTATTGTATTCTATCAGATTTTTCCCTGTTGAAGACTAACGATAATTTGTTGTATATTATCTTAGTCATAATATTCTTTACTGGGCTAGTTGAGCTCACCCTTTTCCTTGTTGTTCCATTTTTCTTCTCAGGAGGCGAGAATGTAGCGAGTACTAGTCGGGGTATGGAATGAAGGTTCTAGAGAGAGTTGTTTAGTAGTCCTCACCATTTTTGTAAAATAATGAATCATTAATTATGATGGGGATTTATTTGCGTGTGGATATTGTCTAGATGGCAATATCTGTATTTAAACTCAAAGTTTATATGTTGTAATAATAAAGTTGTAGTTATTTCTGTACCATGTATTTGGCGACTTAGAATGGGTTGGATGGAATGGACCTATTTTGGGGGCGTCACATCTTACACTAGGGAACATTTAACTGTTGGATTTGAGGATGGGTACCCGACTGATGTTGAGTATGTGATATCCACCGATAGGATTCCTCGCTTCACAGATGGAGGATGAGAACTCTATTTGGGAGAGCGTGCTATTAGGAGCACCACAGGGGAGATTCGTATATCGATCTTGCCTCCTCCCATGCGTTATTGGCCTATATCGCAATCACGTGACATTGATATCTTATTGATGGGTGTTGACAACTTTACGTTGTCAGATGGTCCATATACTCAAGATATATTCCATCGTTTATGGTCCCCTCGTACCATCGGAGCCCAGACCCGCGCCACTCAGTTCATGGGAGATATGGTTCTTGGATCCGTGATGATGATTGACTGAATGGCCTATGTCTGAGATCTAACTCATTTGACACAGATTGATAGCTTGACCCGGCAGTTGGACTGGGCACATTTCTTTATTCGACACTTGAGAAGAGATCCTTCAGAGGTAGATACTTTTTATCCTTATAGCTTTGGGGCTGGCCCTTTAGGTGACCTATATGGTTTTACCGGCGTAAATCCTCCATTGTATAGGCCTGACATCCCTCTTGGGGGAGATCTAGTGACTCACGAGGAGTTACATCAGGTGGACAGGATTGATGATGTAGACATTGACACCATTGTCTTCTTTTGATGCGTATTCTTGCTATATTTTTTGATAGGCCTCTATTAGATAGTGGGTGGCTGTGCCCCATTCTCGCTATATCTTTTGATAGGCCTCTGTTAGTTGTTAGGCGTTTGTGCCCCATTTCCCTATATTTTTAGTTGTACAGAGATGATGTATTAGATGATGATGTACTTAGGAATGTATGTATTGTTTTATATTCCCTACATCATATTGCCATCTATTGTTGATCATGCATGTATCGTGTTATGCATATGTATGTCCAAAGATATTCAGCATTGACCCATGGATGGTCTTATGATATGGACCACATAGATGTCGTCCTCGACAGTTAGTCGCATTAATCACACCCCACCAGTATTGGTGGTTTTCCGTCTGAGATCCTGGTATGACAGTTTGTCACCTTCAGACCGGGTGACCGTAGATCAGTAATTATAGCATTCCATATCCATCCTGATGTTCTAGGTTCCTACGGGTTTTGTAGAGGGTATCCTGGAGCATTGGGTACCAGAGAGGCAAGTTTTCTGGTTTGACACCCAGAAGTTGACTCCCACCTTAGAGGAGTATGAGCGGTTAACGACTTTGCCACTGGACATGCCTTACACTCGTATTGTTATTGGCGACATGAGCTGTAATATCTAGAGTGTTTATGATAACGATCCTTCGGAAAAGAAATGAATGGGTTAAAGAATATATAATATTTGAAGGTTATGTAATAAAACATAAAAGTTGTTGAAGAAATGAATGAAGTATATATATGTAAAACTTTTTGCTAAGTTAACGTGTTGAAGTTATTCAATGATAATTGTGAAAAGAGATTTTGCGAAAACCGAGTAAGAGAGGTTTCGTTGATTCTGAATAAGGAGGGAAGGATGTGACATCCCGAATTTTTAAGAATTAATAAATGAGAATTTAATAAATAAAATTCTTATTTTAAGATGTTTAAGTACGAGTATATGTAAATGTGTTATATATTGTGAAATATGTGAATTGGTGTGAAGTGAATTTAAATGTTAATTTAATATTTATTGAAGTAAATAAATATTTTTATTGAACTATTTATTGAGATTATGTGATGAATATGGAGTAATGTAATTAAGTGTATTATATTAATTAAATGATTATTTAATATTTAATTAATATGTAATGATTTTATGTTATAGTTCTAATTTAATTCAGATAATGTAGTGATGTGGTAGATTTCTAAACCTAAGTCTAAACTAAGAACAAAGAGAAGAAGAGAGAATAAGAGGGAGAAGGCTGCTATTGATGGAGAAAAAGAAGAAAGGAGAAAAAAAAGAAATCAAGAAGGCTTGCAAGAAGAAAAAGGTAAAAAATTGAAAATTTATAATTTTTATGCTCTCTTTTGTTAGATCTTTATGAACCAAGCAACTTTTACTTTGGATCTTTAAAAAACTCATGATTTACATGAGTATTGATATTTTATATGTGTATCAAAGTATTTTTGAAATCAAAAGTTAGATCCAAAGTGAGAAAATCAAGTTTTGTACCAAAAGGTTTAAGAAAAAGTATTCTTTTGTATGCTATATATTTTTATGTTAGATTCATTGGGTTCATGTGGTAAATGGTTTAAAACATGTTAGCATGCTAGATACATGAGTTAAGGGTAAAACCCTTTTGGAATCATTTAAATATGTTAAGAAATGAACAAGTTATGAATTAAATCCCAAACTACCTTAACTGTTGAACACAAGCAACTGATCAGCCACTTATGTCAATTTTTCGGGACCAAAACAGAACCAAAATAGATGTTTGATACATGGAAACTATAGTTCGGGAAAGTACGAATCCAATGATACCTATTGGACCTAAATCCGATTTGTAGATTTCGTTTTATGAGCGTTTCCGTTAAGGACCCCAAATCTGAAAAATGAACCTACTGTTGAAGAAAACATTGCTGACCAGTCACTTTGGGCCTGATTTCTGGGACCTAGACAGATTGAAATTTGGTGTTTGATAACTTAAAACTATAGTTCAAGAAGATACGGATCCAACGAGTTTGATTGGGCCTCAATCGGATTTGTGGATCTCATAATACATGCGTTTCTGTAAAAGACTCCAAAATTGAAAATGTTTACAAGGCATGTAACGGACAGTCAGTAGTGGCCTATTTTCAGGGTACTATAATGGTCCAAATGGACTGTTTCTTGAGCCTAAAACGTAGCTCGGGAAATCACGGTTCTAACAATACAAAGTGGGCCCAAATCAAGCTCGTAGATTTCCGTCTACAAACGTTTCCGTGGAGGACCCCAACTTTAGACCAAAATTATAGAATAAATAGAAAATAAATATTAGAAATTCACAATAAAGTTTTTAAAAAATTATTTTAAGTTATAAAAATTAACTTTTAATATTTTGACATAAATTTAATTAATATTTTAATTTAATTAAATATTAATGATATTAAATTTATTTAATAATTATATTAAATAAATAAGTTAAAATTGCTTTTAATACTTTAAAATCATTTGAAAGTAATATTAAGGTTTCAAAAATGTTTTAAGTTACAATAAATAACTTTTAATATTTTGATATGAATAACATTAATATTTTAATATTAATTATTAAAAATAATTATTTAAAAATAATTTATATACTCTAAAAATTTTAAGTTATTTTTAATGACTTTTAATATTTTGTGATGAATTTAATTAATAATAATTGATTTATTTAATAAATGTATTAAATAAATTAAGGAAAAATAGTTTTAATATTTTAAAAATCATATAAAAATGATTTAAAGTTTAGAAAAATGTTTTAAGTTATAAAACACAACTTTTAATATTTTGCCATGAAAACATTAATATTTTAATATTAAGGGCATTTATTTGATAATGATTTTAACTGCTTTTAAATCATTTAAATGTGTTATTAAGGTCTTAAAAATAATTTTAGATATTATAAGTGATTTATAATATTATGTCATGATTTTCATTAATATTTGATATTAAATAAATATTAATGATAAAAGAATATTATGGTATTTAAATTATTTAAATATGATATTAATGATTAAAAATCATGATAAATGATAATAATTATTTGAAAATTGTTATAAGTCTTTGAAAAATATTTTGAATGAATAATTATTTATCTAAGATAATTGTTAAGCGTTTAAGTAGAGTCTTAAGGAAAATAGGCTCGATGATTATCCGACTAGGCCGTTGGGATGTCGAAATTATATCGGACTCAACTCAGACTGAAATAGTTTAACTTGATACCGAATTTTACGTTTTTTATAGACTGATAAGATTATATGGTAATTTGTTAGGTTATATTATAATTGTATTTAACAGTACTATACTATGATGATATTATTTTAATATTTGGAGATCAATATTATCTATATTAGTTCTTCAGACAAAGCGATATAGGTTGCGTAATGGTAATCAACGGTACAGGTAAGTTCTCTAACTCGACCTCGAGATGATATTTTTGAAATATGCTTGGGGTTAATCATTACTGATTATACCATGTCTATAAATTATTGATTCGCACTATTTGCACATTGCATATATTCATCATGTATGAAAAGCTGATCACCTTCATTACCATTTGGTCCAGTTAATTTATTCATGTTCATTATTCGTTCAGCTATTAAAATTTATTCATGCTCTTTCACAATGTATATATTGTAGAAAGTTAGACAGCTTATTGTTTAATTTTTTCAATCATGATATATCCTTAATTAAACTTATACTTGCTGGGAAAAATTGTTTCTCACCCTTGCTATATCATGATAAACATTGGAGATTAGGATGAATACGTCAGATACAGGAAAAGTCAAAGACAAGTCAGCTTTGGATTATATGTGCAGCTAAATTTGTAACAGTTATGTATGATAATAACTTTGTTTATCAGATGGATATTGATTTAGGTATTAGGTGAAGGTTTTCGACCTCGGGTATAGTGTGTAATGTTTAATGTATAAACAATTTATGTTTATATCTTTCACAATAGTTATAGAAAAAGTATACCTGATCTGTAGTGATTTGGGATCCAGATCCGAGGACGTTACATGAGCCGATAGTTCATGACCCTCACCGGGCTGAGGCATAGAGTAGTACAGAATGAGATTACATCTGGCCATGTGGTTTCCCAGTGTTTTCTGATAAACAGATTTGGCTCGATGGACGATTATGCACGCGACACCGAGGATTTCACCACATCAGAGGATCAGTGGCGTATGGCCAGGGTAGACGTACTCATGATGTGTGTAGTGGTTTATGTCTACATGCCATTGTATATGGATGAGCTGGACATCGGTGTTATCATTGCAGTGAGAGCTATCAGGGAGGGTCATACCATTGTGCTGATGATTGTGACAGAGACATTAAGATCGAACATGTATTGTTATACCTATGTTGTAGGGGTATTTATAGGCAGCTTGATCATGTTGTATGTATGGTTCATGTCACACTTGAGACCGATTTGCACCTTCCGACGGCATTGATACTATTTTTCCCATGAGATAGCCATGTCTTACTCCTTTCAGCCAGCAGAATGTATAGATGTTGCATCATGGTCGGTGTTTTTGGCAGGGATTGGGGATCCATTTCACATTTTGCCGCGTACAAAGCTCAGTTCTCCCTATAAATTTATTACTCATGCACCTGGTATGGATTATCTTCCTCTGGCTGGTTTGAGGGGCATGACCACTTATCACCCACTGGCTGTGATGTCACAGTTTGACTAGTTTCACGATGTGAATCCTTTTGAGGGAGCATTAGGTCATCGTTTGACTTCTCACCATTTGTCAGCAGAGGACATATCCAGGCTGTATGGCTGTTGGGATCAGTATGAGCTAGCTGAGTTTTCTGTTAGCCATTTGGGCTGTTCGATAGAGTATCCTGCATGGATGGAGGAAGAGATCACATTAGCTGCGATTGTATCCACAGAGCCGGGGATTAATTCTGATGGTGGATATCCCATAGAGGACATTGATTCTCCCACCGAGGAGGAGCTATTTGCTGGGTTGCCAGCAGCTCTTGTTGATTCTCCCAGTATGACTGCTACTGTAACCCAGCATTCAGTAGAGTATTTTGAGTAGAGCCTGCATCTGATGACATTTGAGAGGGATCAGACTAGGGCCTTAAAGTTGACAGCTCTTACTAGGAGAGATGTCGCTCTATTGGAGAGAGATGATGACTTAACTTATAGAGACACCGTTATTGGTGAGCGGGATGAGGCTAGATCATCCAGAGGTGCAATGATTGTTCAGCGGGATGGCGCTATATGTTAAGCCCCCAAAATATGTATACATCACCCATCTTGAGTCGCCAAATACATGGTACAGAAATCAAATACAAACATCTTTAATACAACTGTCGTGTAAAAAATACGACAAAATATAGCTAAGTTTTTACATGAATATTATCTTCTAGACAATATCCAAACTCAAATTCAATCCTCATTACATTTATTATCACACTAAGTAGTGAGGACTACTAAAACAACCATCCCGGACCATCACTCCGTTCCCCGACTAGTCTCGGCTACGTTCTCATTTCTTGAAGAGAATAATGAAAGCAAAAGGGAGAGCTCAACTAGCCCAGTAAGAAATATTATGACTAAGATAATGCAGAATAAATTATCATTAGCCTTCAACAGTGTTAAACTGATAAAATATAATAAACATCAAGTTTGACCGCAGTGGAACAAACAATCCATTAGAAGAGTCAAGTAAAGCATGATATTTACTATCTTCTATGATTTAAAAAGTTTTTCAACAATTTTATCGCTGAGACTCAGCTTAATAAATAAACCACATCATCGAATCATCCATGCACTACGGGCCAAGGATATTCATGTAATCATCAATGGTCATGATTATACCAAATAATCTCTTGTCATAATCATACCAACAACTGTCCATCAATGCACTACAGGCTAATGAGGACTTTTACCACATCATTTGTAACATTACAGGTCACGAATATACCGAATGATCCATTGTCATAATCATACCAATCAACAGTCCATCTATGAACGTAAGCCAAAGATGACTTTCATCACAATATAAACATGAGGATGATGACAATGATATAAGCATTAATCAAATGAAATCAAGGATAAATTTTAAAGACCTTAAATTTATCTAGAGTTTAAAAATATCCAAATTGTCAACATGATACTGCTTTGTGGAGTAAAATTAAAGAATAATATTCATGTATCAAAAATAATTTGGACAGAAAAGAAATATATTTTTCGGGTGAATAGTACCCCGTGAATAGTAGCTTGTGAATAGTACTTCAGGAATAGTACCTCATGAATAGCACCCCAGCATGAAAAGTGCCCCAAATACCTGAGTGAATAATATTCGAGTGAATAGTAATTGGGTGAATAGCCCGTGAATAGTAACTCGTGAATAGTACTCTGACATAAAAACTGCCCTAAATACTCGAGTGAATAATATTTGAGTGAATAGTAATTGAGTGAATAGTGATCCATAAATAGTAACTTATGAATATTATTCTGGTATGAAAAGATCAATAATTATCAAGAAAGCTTATAATAATATTTTCATGAAAAAATACTGGATGAAGCGCAAATATCAGGGTTATTCTACTAATTTCACAGAGTATAAAAGCAATACTTTAACAGAATGAATGTAGAATTAGGAATATGAAATGAAATATTATTACTCACATACTACACAGTATGAAAAAAAATATTATTTCTATGAATACTGAAAAATATAATATCCCTTACCTCGGAAGAAGATTTGGATCTTTGGAATAGTGAGGTAGCGTACTTCTCTTCTTCTTTCTCTCTATAACTTCTCTCTCTATAATTTCTCTTGTGAGTCTTAGTGAATTGGTGAGAATGGAAGAAGAATGAGCTTCTATTTATAGGAAAATATAGTTTTGATAATTGCACGTTTTGGAGCTCGAAAAATTATAATATAATACCTTAATCTTTTTCTTCATTTTTAATTTAGTCATGCAAGTATTATCAAACATGCACCACCTCCCCTAATAGTACATCATGTGAATCAATAGTACAATCATGTGAATCAATAGTTATATACATATGAAAATAATAATTATAGTATAGTACCTTCATCTATACCTCCATTTTTAATTTAGTCATGCAAGTATTATCAATCTTGCGCCACCTCCCCTAATAGTATATGCATGTGAACAAATAGTTATAAGCATGAGAATTATTAACAATTACTTGTTCATTTATCCGATTAATTACCAGATAACCTCCAGACATCAATTATTATAGGAATAGATGTCGATTTCCACTAACACTAATAATCCCAACACAATGGAAATATCAATTTCATCTTTAATCAACACGGACATATTCATCATTAAATATTATAACTCACAATATTTAACAACCAGATCATTCCTAGGAAAGTGGGGGCTTTCCAATAAGGATTAATCCCTATTGGCGCACAATTAGATGACCAAACCTCTCCTCGACAGAACTTTCTAGACATCGTCAATATTACAAATAATAATATGAATAACTTTGTTGTCTCAATTATTAATTTAATAATAATAAATATTATGCAGATGATACTGTGACAATAATTAAATCAATAATATGAGAGATATCATGCAGCAATTACTATAGAAATAATTGAGAATAACTGAGTGACTTCTCACGCAAGCATCAATAATCAATACCGTGTAGTACTATGCAACCAATGCGTAGACATCGCGTATTCTTTTACTACTCGGGGTAGTTCAATAGTTTAACGTAAAACTTTCACCGTTATTTTTATAGAAAGATAATTTTATCATTTTTTAACTACGACAATAATACTTCATTGTGGGTCCCACCAATGATTGATTGTGTCGTCATACGAATATTCCATGTTAAAAAGAATATTCCCGGACTAATCGAATTTTATATAACCACTTGCTTAGTTTGCAAAATTTGTAAATATTACCCACAACTATAACAGTATATCAAATCAACACCATAATATTCAAAAATATATTTCAAGAAAAATTATTCTTTATTCATAAAAGTTAGGGTCTTACACTATATCTACCAGAGACGTAGCCATTACAGATAGTACTGCAGTGAGGCCCCATGCTACTGTTATTATTGCAGAGATGAACACGTATATTGATGAGCATAGTGTCACGATGCAGTTGGTTGTGGATTTGTTGGCTCGTGTAGATACCCTTGGGCAAGAGCTTACAACATTACCTCCTTCTTCGGAGATAGATGCCATATTTGACTTGATAGCTCGCGTATACACTAATTTGTAGATGGGCTCGTATTTTATTGCACAGACTAGCTTAGCAATTTTGTCATGTATAATACACATTGTATATATCAAATATTATATATGGCAGGAAAATATATTTTGATTCACTTCCCTTTTAGTTGTGCCTTGTTACTTGCTTGATATTTGTCTATTTCTTCAGGGCTTATGGTCTTGATGTATTCTGAACTCCCCCTTGATGGATGGACATTGAGATGTCTTAGGATCTTTCAGAATAGATCGTTGATCCGTGTGTATCCATACTCTTTGGTAACTTAGGATTGGTTTCTGTATGTAGTAGTGGAGAGGAGTGTGGCTTTCCTCTCTGAGGTTGACCGCACCATAGATGGTCGCTGGTACTCCTTTGTATGGGGGAACCTAGATAGTTCCATCTCTTATGGATTGGTGTTTCTCTTTAAGGACTCAACCGCAGCTTAGATTGTTGTCGATTCTCCTATTAGTGTGGGGAGATTAGTTAGTTCCATCCCTTTGGTCTAAAGCTGATGAAGTGTGGTGGATTGAAGGATGATCCCAGTACTGTCAATAAGTTTTTGTGCTATGATAGGGGGTTAGTCCGAACCATGAATGGCTGCATACGTACTCTTATTGAAGTGGAGATCAGGTCTACGTAGTTTGAACCTGATGTAAGAGGTTCAACGCTGTATGTGAAAGGGCGTAGAAGGGTGTGGAGATGTTTTTTTATGTGGTGTGACCGGGTCATAAAAATGGTTGCCTACGTACTCCCGTGTATTGCGGAGATTAGGTCGACGTAGTTCTCCCCATGTGCAGGATAGTTTACCAATGAAAAGTTTGATCCCATGTACAGGACAAACTGCAGGTGAAAAAGCCTTATCCCTGTTGGGACAAAACTACAGGTGTGAAAAGTTTTACCTCTGGTGGGACAAAACTGCAGGTGTGAAAGGTTTAATCCCTGGTGGGATAACTTGAATTGAGCAAAAGTTTTGAAACCAAAGTTGAGCGAAGGATCTGCTGATCCGAAACCAGGCTACCGGTTTAAAAATTTTGTTTGTTCCTAATGGGGAAGATGGGTATGAAGAAGGGTTGTATGTAGTGTAGGGTTAAAAACCAGAAGTGATTGGGGATCTGGTGATCCCAAAACCAGGATGTTTGTTTGATGGTAACTTCAAACATAGTACCATTTTATGGTATCCGAGTTGATGAGCTATGGAAATTCATCGCCGTCTATTTCCTGTAATCTGAGAGCACCTCCTGTCAATACCTCATTGACAACAAACGGGCCTTCCCAATTTGGGGTAAATTTTCCCTTGGACAGATCTTGGTTGTCAATGATCTTCTTCAAAACCAAGTAATGTGGTTTAAATTATTATAACTGGACTTTTCTATTGTAGGATCTGAAGATACTTTGTTGGTATAACTGACCATGGAAGATAGCATCGATTTCCCTTTCGTCTATTAGAGACAATTAATGATACCTATCTTGTAACCATTGGTCATTATCCAGCTAAGTGTCTATCAACACTATGAGGGATTCCATTTCCACCTCTATGGGGAGCACTGCTTCCATCCCATAGGTTAATGAATAGGGGTTTACCCCAGTGGAAGTGCGCATTGAGGTTCTGTAGGCTAATAGAGTCAGAGGCAACAAGTTAAGCCATCCTTTGTGATTGGCGAACATCTTTTGCATGATCTTTTTGATATTCTTATTAGCCGCTTCAACAGCACCATTCATCTTTGGACGGTAGATGACGGAGTTGAGATGTTTGATGTGGAATTTATTTCATAACACATCCATCATTTGATTATTGAGGTTCTTAGCATTGTCTAACACAATTACCTCTAGTTGTCCATATCGACAAATGACATTATTTCTGATGAAACCAATGATGACTTCTTTGGTAACCCTTGGGAAGGAGGCTGCTTTAACCCACTTGGTGAAGTAGTCAATCATGGTGAAGATAAACTGATGCCCATTAATGGCTTTGGGCTCGATGGTCCCAATCACGTCCATTCCCTACATTGAGAAGGGCCAGGGCGAACTCATATTGTGGAGCTCCCTTGGAGGGGCTTGGATAGCATTCCCATGAATTTGGCATTAATAGCATCTCTTGATGTGATCATCACAAATACTTTGAGAGAGAGCCACTAATGCCCTATTTTCGAGGATCTTTTGACAAGTAGAGGGTCGCTTTCATGTGTGGACCACATACTCCACCGTGGATTTCATCCATGAGCCTCGAGCTTGGTCCTTGTCCGGACATCCGAGGAGACCTAGTCCTGCATCTCGTTTATAGAGTGCATCTCCGCCGCTTAAATTTCATAGCCATTCGATGGATCCGCTTTTTCTTAGCGGGACCACCGCCTTCGGTGATGTGTAGATCAATCATGTAGATACTCCTTGATGTGCTTCGATAGCAATGGTGTTGGATGGGAGATAGCTCATCCAATACTTCTCTAATATAATTCCCATAGGTTGGATCCTTTTGCAGGGCAAATGTGATGCTTGGCATGTTTTCCTTGTCAGGTATGTTGATCAAGGAGGCCAAAGATGTTAGCGCATCTGTAAAGTCATTCCAATTCCGAGGAAGGTTATTTCTTTAAACTCCGAAGCCATCTAGATAACTTGCCGATGGTAAGGCAGCAAATGTAGCTCTTTTTTGTGATAGATTCCACTAGTTTGTCTGATTACCAGTTTGGAATCTCTAAACACATTGAATCGCCTAATGCCCATTGATTGGGCAAGTTTCAACCCCATGATACAACCTTTATACTCAGCTGTAGTGTTAGTGCTGATAAATTGCAATTTGACGGTGATGGGATACTGCTCCCCCGTCATGGCTACTAGAATTGCTCCAGCCCCAGAACCTTCCATATTTATAGCTCCATCAAAATACATCTTCCATGTCTGGTGTGCATCGTACTGATGGTATTGCTGAACTGTCATTACCCTTATATCGGGGAAGTATGTTTCTAAGGGTTTAAAATCCCCTGAAGGTGCGGTGACCAGTTAATCCACAATTCCTTGACCTTTGATAGACTTTTTGCTTACGTGAAGACGATGTCACGATGTCAAATTATCAGTAGAATAAACGCCATCCGACAACCGATAATTCAACATGGGTTTACTTCGAACACGTGCTTGAGAGGATCCACGCTTTGACTAGTTGCTCTTTGATGCTATGACCCATGAGGTAATGTTGTAACCTTATGGAAGCCTATGCTAAAGCACAATAAGTCTTCTCAATTAGAGTGTACTTGTGTTCACTGTAAGCAGTTATGGCTATCTACAGGGCAGAGGGAGTTTCTACCCTTTTTACCCTTGTCGACAAATGCATGGAATGCTGCTCCAATTGCCAAGGGTGAAGTCCTGTTGAACAACAGTGATGAAGGGGCTGTCATTGTCCTCTTTCTCCCGAATGATGACCATGATATCTGGACAAACATCGTCTGTGATGTCTCTATTCAAACCCTCAATATGAACAATGACGTACATGTTTAATAACCGCCTGGCAATGTCTTATTTTCATCTCCATTCCTTTTCTTCCACTTCGGGATCTGGAATCTCGACCTCTTTTCCTTTAACCGGTATCAGCTTAGGAAACAATATAGTCATTAAATGGGCAGACACCTTTACTGGAGACCGTACAGGCTCATTGTCTGTAGGTTGAGACAATCGCCGTGTGGCTGAAGTTGAAGCAACCTGTTTGTGTTTGTAAGGATTCTTATTACTAGATCTAGTAGAATAGCATAGCCCGGTTATTCTTGTTTGACTGGGCATTTAAATTGGGCGCTTAATGCCCTGATGATCTTTGCCCAACCCTTGTCCAGGTTGATAACCCAATGATATCATCTCTTGAGTTGCATTGACATTACCTCGGCTGTAAATTTTGGGTATGAGAGGTGGCGCCCTATAGGATGATAGTGAGTGTTGCTCACCTCTAGGGCCCGGAAGTTGATAACTTGTGTGCTCAACTTCGAATTGAAGCTGATGAGTGGCATGTCACCTTGTTCAGGACATTCCGTCTCATCATTAATAGTGACTAAGCTATTGTTAATTATGTATTTGAGTTGCTGGTGAAGGGTGGAAGGGACGACTCCGGGCATATGAATCCATGGTCTCCCCAAGAGCAGGTGTTGGGTAAAATCTATATACGCACAACACACAAGTATATGTGGTCAACAAGTAATAAAGTGATAAGTAGAGTATCGTTCCCGGAGAGACTACCTAGCAATAATCTTAACTTACAATTACCAATTTCCTATTAACCCTAATTTTATTAAACAAATCAACTCAATGATTAAAAATTAAAGAAACTATATTAAAGAATAATTAAAACATCACAAAACAATCACAAATATCAAAAACTGGAATTTCAAACAATTAATGGAGAATTAGACTTATGATTTCACCCTAAACTTCACTCTGATCTTAACACCTTAATTCCAATTCAATTCACTATCCCAGTTTATTAATCAAGAACATGAACGTAGTATTAACCACCTCTCGATACACTAATACCGTATTAACTTAAATCCACAATTAAGATAGAAACAAATTAAACACCTTAATTAACTAACTCACTATATCTATATTTGAATTACAATTAAAGAAGGTTTAAGATTAAGACCTCTATCCGATTACATGTGATGTCAAGCATATCTATACCTTAACATTAATCAAGATTCTGCTATTCACAAAATTCATGAACATATGCTATATTAATTAGGTCTAGATTTGAATATCCTCTCTCGATTCCATACAAATCCACAAAGAATTGTTGATCAAGCAATTCATAAATTAAAGATCAAATCAATATAGATAAACTGGGAATAGATTATTGAAATGAAAATCAAAGGTTACAAAATCATCATTTCGCTTAGACGAAGAATATTGAAAAACACCCTTCACATAGCCTAGAATCGCAATCGTCTCGAAAATCTTCTCGAAATACTCCTCCGCAGCTTGCTATGAAAAACTCAGATCAATATTCGTAATATGCTCTTTTTTTGTTGTTTAATTTGATGTTAATTAAGTAGTAGATGTCCAACACACAAGTTCCAACCAAAAATTTTCTTTAATTAGAGTTCATATGCTATCCAAATGCTAGAAACCTTGCCCACGAAGAATTTCAATCACAACAAGACACAGCCAGAATCGACACCCCTTACCCTCGGGGTTTATATCTTATAAACGCTTGCCTCTACGGGCCACCTTTTCTCGTCAAGCTTGAATGAAGACCCCTCACCTTGCTTTGGGTGTATAGGCTAATTATGCCTACCCCGGCGGGCTACCTATCTACTAACTGATTATGACGACCCCCCGCCCCGGCGGGGGTATATGGTATAAACATGCCTGCCCCGGCGGGGGTGTAATCTGCCAGATGACTTCCTGAATTTCATGTTGTACTCCAATTTTGCTCTAATAGACTTTAAATCATCCCAATTAACTTCATATATACGTTAAAAGCCACAACCACCATCCTACACATGCAATAACACAAAACGAGTAAAAAAGAACATGCTCACAAGAATTTAGCAACAAATAAGCATGAAATGGACATTGAATCACATATATAAAATCCACTTATCAAAATCCCCCAAACTTATACCGTGCTAGTCCTCGATCACAAAACAACTACATGCAATGCAATGAAATGAAATGAATATAACCTCACTTATATGCTTTCGAATCCAACAATATTGCAGAATCAAGATTATCTTAATAGCCTCAGCGAACACAAGCAACTATACAATATCAATTACCAAAAACCAGTCTACAATTCCGTTTTAATCCTCAAATTTCAAGCCATCAATACTGTTATATTGTGTGTGTGCAACATCCATGATAACTGATACGGACTCAAATTCAATACATAATCAATATCTTAGAAGGAATCATACAGTGAAAACTTAAAAATTTCAAAAATAGACAACTTCAACTAAAACTAAACAATCACTAATCTCAGGGGTTCAAGCAGGGTACTTATACTTTATTTTTATATACTTTTTTTCACGGGGGCTTTTTGCTCGTTTCCCGTTTTATTCATACATTTTTTTTAGATTTCATATACATACATACATGACCGTGTAATGTCTCATCCCATTAGGCTGACAATGCTACCCCTTAGCGAAGCTTTTCACCCAACGACTCCTGCACTATAAAAGACCTTAGGGCGCTAGGTGTAAAGACAATCCCCTAGGGCGTACTTGCTCAAGTAACAAAGGCCCCGAAACAAGACTAGTCACGATATATGTATTTATTTAATTTTTTTTTATTGATAGATAAAGCTTATATACCCTACATATCATCCCCCAAACTTAGGTTCTTGCCTAATTTTCACCTTTACTGTCTATCCTTATCATTTTCTCATTTACTCTAGCATTATCCTTTAGAGATCATTTATGTATCAATTTGAACTAACTAGTCAACAACAATGTTATTATTCGTGCTAACCTTATTATACTAGTTTCAAACAAGCTCAAGATTTGATTCATAGCAAAAATTGTATCACAGTTCTAATACTCAATACTGTATTTGATATCTTATTGTCAATCAAATCATTGGCCCACAAATAATATGAACTACAGCATTGATGAACTTACGCAAACACAATATTTAACTAACTAATTATTTTTTTATATAGATAACAAAATGCACTATTTACAAAACTAATTACTATGCAATGACAAACATTAACCTACACTACTATGTATGCACCTAAGCTATCATGCAATACTGAAATTAAGATGCAATACTAAAATAAAAATGACAAAATACAACCTAAGTACGACATATGCATGCAAACATGTATTTAAATCCTCCAAACTGAAGTAATACAATGTCCTAATTGGATGAATAGTCAAAATAAGTACGTGAGGACTTCCCTGCTATCGCTTAAGTCTGAGGAGGTGGTTGTTGTTCTTCTTCGTCTGAATCTCTTGTTGGAAACCATGGCATTGGCATGGGCTGTTGATATGGAAATTAGGCTGCCGGGTTGAAGCTTTGAAGTGTTGTGTTGAGTGAGGCAAAAGATGGGTTCATAGCATCAAACATGTGATCTTGCCTCATTGACAATCGCCTCATTTCCCGTCGTCCTGCTTTGTTGTGCGCATTCATTTGGTTTTGAAAATCAAGGAACTGAGAACTGGATATGGCCTCGGCCATGCGATTACTTCGCTTTCGACCCTTGATCGCCCATGGCTTCATCATCATCCCCCGATGTCTCTGTAGCATCAACATTGTCTTCTGAATCTGACGAAAAAATAAAACCCAGACCACGCGAATGTGACTCGCCCCCTGCCCATACGGAATACTGCGCTATCATTATAGAATCAAGTAATTCAAGCAACATCTGTGTAGGCTCGTTGTTGGACCATGTAACCCCTGCATTGCGAAAAAACCCACAAATGAGTGATGGGTGTGGCAAGCCTCCAGAAAAATTTCCACGTAAGTACCGGCGGATGGATGAATAGATAATGGCCCCTACGTCGATAATGAAATCTTTCACAATGGCGCATAATAGTAACGCCTTCTCTTTGACGTCCGAGGTGGTGTGTTGGGATGGAAGCAATTTGGCGCGTATAGGAAGGCGCATGCAGTTTTTGCCATACCTACTAAGGTCTTTGCTATGGAACAGGTGCCTATTTTCCCACCTTGATCCAAGATGTTCCTCGCTTTGTCATCTCCGTGATTATAGCATCACAAATCGCATCGTAATTACGTAGAAGAGCATAATGGCAGTAGAGAGGTACCCGCAGTTGGTAGTATGTGTTGATTGCGTCGGCGCTGAATGTAACCAACCGACCTCGAACAAATGCGTGGAATGGTTCTTTGTCCTCAGCATTTACATAGAACTCCTTGACAATGTTAACAATGGCTGGTTTCGACTCTTCGGTAAATTTGGTCCATCCCTTTTGGTAAATTTGAGGCATCATCTCCCCATCATTAGGATCTAGTGCCAACCCCCGCTCCGGTGTAAGGGCTTTGTTGAGCATGTAGTTATACCGGTCGACGGCGGCGACACTTGCAAATTTTCGGCGATCGAAGGTGCAGGTTGGTTAAGATGGTCGTGAACTTTCTCCCCTTTGGCGTTTAGAAGATGATTGTGAAGCCATGACTTGACTTGCCTTAGCTCTCCCCCAAACTTTTCAATTTAATCCTCTCTAGCTCTCAAGTATACTCTATGAATGCTCTATATCAATTGGTTTGAGAGATGTGATATGAGAGGTAGTGATATATATAGAGGTGGAAGGATGGCTACTATTGGTAGATTGAAGAGGTGGGGTAATTATGGGAGTTAAGGAAGTAGTGGGAAGTAGAAGTGATGGTAGTGGTTGGTGGTTATGGGGTTTAATTGATGTAGTGGGTGAGTGGGAGAGTAGTATATTATTGGGAAGGGGAGAAGTCTGCGTGTAACTACCAGAAGTTGGTTGATTCTCAGACCCCGCCTTACTGGCGGGGGTATTAGATTAGGGAGGTTCATTTCATGGGCTTGTATTATATGTCAATCAGAGTGTTGGGGACCCCACCCGTGAGGTTTTAGTGCTTTTGAGGCCCCGCCTGGCTATGCTATCACAATAAATCTCGAGAACCCCCCTCCTGGCGGGTTGTGTAATAAAAAGGGCATTTTGGCTGCAAGCTACATCACAAACTCCTTTGTTTTGCTTCAATGTGACTCACTTTTGCTTTAATGTAGTGCTTAATCATCCTTTATCCATCCCACGTGACATAAAACATGAAGTTTAGTGGGTTATTTATAATGTGAAGTATTGTGAAGAGATTAACTAGACTTTCATTGTATGCTACTAACTAATAATCGAATAAAAACTGTAATTTAACGACTATAAATGAAAAATACGAGAAATAAACTAAAGATTGGGTTGCCTCCCAATTAGCACTTGATTTTAAGTCGTTCAGCCTGTCTACTTCTTGCTCATGTTGTGTCGATCAATGTGATGGCGATCACATCGGTGTTGCGACTGTAGAGTTTCACTGCGCCATGAGAGAAAACCCGCTTGATAGTAAATGGTCCCGACTATCTCAATTTAAGCTTTCCGGGGAACAGTTGCAGCCGTGAGTTAAACAATAGTACTGATTGACCTGGCTCGAATGTTCGATGCATAATTTTCTGGTCGTGCCATCTTTTTACCTTTTCTTTGTATAATTTGGAATTCTCATAGGCGTGAACGAGAAATTCGTCGAGTTCATTCAATTGAAGTAGCCTCTTCTCCCCTACAGCTGCTTGATCAAAATTGAGTTTTTGCACCGCCCAATTTGCCTTATGTTGTAGCTCAACCAGTAAGTGACATGCCTTCTCGTACAATAGTCGATATGGTGACATCCCAATTTGTGTCTTGTATGCAGTCCGGTATGCCCATAATGCATCGTCCAATCTAAGTGACCAATCTTTTTGACTCGGATTCTCAACTTTCTCTAATATCTTCTTAACTTCTCTATTTGATACCTCACCCTATCCACTGGTTTGAGGGTGATACGTTGTGCCTACCTTGTGGTTAAACCCATACTTAGCTAAAAGAGCTGTAAACGATTTATTACAGAAGTGACAACTTTCGTCACTGATTATTGCTCTTGGTGTGCCAAACCTTGTGAATATGTTCTTTTGTAGGAACTTGAGGACCACTTTGGCATCGTTTGATGGTAATGCTGCAGCTTTAACCCACTTCGATACGTAATCCACCGCGAGTAGAATATACTAATTGTTCAACGATGACGATTATGGCCCCATGAAATTGATACCACATACGTCAAAGATTTCCACTTCAAGAATCGTTTGTAAAGGCATCTCATTCCGTTTCGAAATGTTGCCCACCCTTTGGCACCTATCGCATTATTTGACAAAATGGTGGGCATCCTTGAATATTGTAGGCCAATAAAAACCTACTTGTAACACCTTTGCTATTGTCCTCTCACTTCCATAATGTCCGCCATATGCGGATGAGTGACACTCACTATAGGGGACGCACCGTCGAATAATTTTGTCGGCACACTGCTTGAACAAATACGGTTCGTCCCACATGTCGCACTTCACATCATGAAGAAATTTTCTTTTATGTTGTCTTATGAGGTCAGGTGGTAGAATGTTGCTCACAAGAAAATTTATATAATCGCCATACCAAGGAATCTCTGCAGAAATCCCAAACAGTTACTCATCTGGGAATGATTCATTGAATTCACATTTATCTTCCTTTGCTTTCCCTTAGTTTTCTAGCCTAGACAAGTGATCTGCTACTTGGTTCTTCGTCCCCTTCTTATCCTTTATTTCTAAGTCAAACTCTTAAAGTAGGAGAATCGATCGGATAAGGCGTGGCTTAACATCCTTTTTCGTTATCAAGTACCGAATCGTCGCATGGTCTGTGTAGACTATTACCTTAGTCCCAATCAAGTAAGCATGAATATTTGTCAAATGAATACACCACTGCAAGAAATTCCTTTTCTGTGGTTGTGTAATTCATTTGAGTCTCTGTAAGTATTTTGCTTGCATAGTATATGGCATGGAACACTTTGTCTCGTCGTTGGCCAAAAACAGCCCAACCGCGTAGTCACTTACATCACACAAAAGCTCGAATGGCATACTCCAATCTGGTGCGACTATCACTGGGGTTGTAGTTCATTTTCTCTTTAATAATTCGAACGCTGACATGCATTCTTCATCAAAACTGAAAATAACATCCTTCTCTAAAAGACTGCATAGAGGTTTCACAATTTTAGAGAAGTCTTTTACGAACCTTCTGTAGAAACCCAACATGTCCCAAGAAACTCCTAATACCCTTAAATAAGCTCGGTGGAGGCAGTTTTTCTATTGTTTCCAGATTTGCTTTGTCAACCTCCAATCCTTGAGCTGAAACCTTATGGCCCAAAATTATGCCCTCTTCAACTATAAAGTGGCATTTTTCCCAATTTAGTACGAGATTCGTATCCTTACATCGCTGCAACACCGTGACCAGATTCTTTAAGCAAATATTGAAGCTGTCTCCATAAAACAAAAAAGTCATCCATGAAAACTTCAACATTTTTCTCCACCATATCTGAAAAAATGGCCATCATACACCGTTGGAAAGTTGTAGGTGCATTGCATAACCCAAATGACATCCTCCTGAATGCAAATGTTCCGTAAGGGCACGTGAATGTCATCTTTTCTTGATCCTCTGGAGCGATGACTATCTGTTTATAGCCCGAGTACCCATCCAACAAACAGTAATACTCATGTCCCGCCAATCTATCCAACATTTGATCAATAAAGGGTAGCGAGAAATGGTCTTTTCGAGTTGCCTTGTTCAATTTTCTATAATCCATGCAAACCCTCTAACCTGTCACTGTTCTAGTCGGTATTAATTCATTGTCCTCATTCTACACCACTGTCATTCCTCCCTTTTTCGGCACGCACTGGACCAAACTAACCCATTTGCTGTCAAAAATTGGGTAGATGATACCAACATCCAACTACTTTAATATTTCCTTCTTCACAACTTCCTTCATAATCGGGTTAAGTCGTCATTGTTGCTCCACCGTTGGTTTTGCCTCATCTTCCATCAAAATCTTGTGCATCAAAATCTTCCTTGAGTTTTGGTAGTAATTTCTGCTATAATACCACACTACACTCCTTGGTTAGTGCAACTGTCTCAAAATCTTCCCATTTCTTCTTCCTTGACAGAATCCCTTTCATAAATTTTGCGTAGCTCGGCATTTGCTCTAGGGCTTCTGCAAATGGTATGTTTGATCTGAAGTTTCTTGAACACATCCAAAAACTTTGCAAATTACTTGTCTAATTTTTGTTTTTGGACCCTCTGCTGAAATGGTGGTGGTGGATAAACAATTGGCTTATGGTTTAGCTTTATTTCCTCACTCTGCTTATCCTCACCCTTGCTTCCTTCAACCACGTTACTATCATCAACTTTTTCTTCTGGAGTCGTTGAATTTTCTGCATTAGTACCCTCAAGTTATTTTTCACTCTGCAATGTAATTGCTTGACACTGTTCATGGTTACCCTTCGGATTTCTCTCTGTATCACTTGGCAGGGTCCCTTGTGGCCTGTTATTTAGTGCTAAGGAAATTTGCCCCATCTGATTTTCCAAGTTCTTGATGGCTATTGCTTGAGTTTTCATGGCTGCCTCATTACTAGTTATATACTTCGACACCAATTCTTTAAAATCTGATTTCCTTTCATGATGTTGGGCTTGTTGTTGGTGATTCTGAAAACCTGGGGGATATGACTGTCGTGGAGCTTGATGTTGCTGATTATTTCCCCACGAGAAATTCGGATGATTCCTATTTCCTTTATTGTATGTGTTCTGCTGAATTCTATTATAGTTGGCCACAAACTGCACAAATGCTAGATTAATCGCGTATTGATCCGTTGGGTGCTTGTTGAGCCTGTACCCCTGTCATAGAATACAACTTCTTTGAAAGTGCTGAAATCTGTTCTTGTATAGCTGTGACACCATCCACTTCTAAAACCCCAGCTGCCTTTGCCTGTGTCATTCTCGCTGTGGGCCAGTGGTAGTTGTTAGCCGCCATGGTTTCAATCAAATCATACGCTTCCTTATAACTCTTAGCCATTAATGCTCCGCCCCGACGCTACATCAATACTCGTTCTGAGATTCCCATGTAGTCCATTGTAAAAGGTTTTCATTTGCAGCCACTTAGGTAATCCATGATGTGGGCATTTTCTGAGCAATTCTTTGTATCTCTCCCATGCCTCATATAACGACTCCCCATGTTGCTGCTCAAACATCGTTATCTCGTTCCTCATCTTTGTAATTTTCGCTGGTGGACATAATTTGGAGAGGAATTTCTGAGCTAAGTCCTCCCATGTAGTCTTCGCCTTGTCCCGTAGAGTGAATGGGAACAAGCGAAGTCTCACCGCATCATCCAACACCCCATTGTACATAAAGGTGTCGTAAATTGCCTGAAAGCTGACTAGATGCTCGGTCGGATCGTCATTTGCTAATCCCCCAAACTGAACTGAATTCTGAATCATTTGAATTATTCCAGGATTGATTTCAAATGTGGTAGCAACTATTGCGGGCCTGGTGATGCTTAACTGCAGATCAGTCACCTTGGGTGTGGTGAAGTCCCTTAACGCTTTCTGATCTTTGGCTGCCATTTCCTCTTCCTTCTCAGATGTTTCAAATTCTTGCCTCATTTTCTTGATCCACTTACTCAACCTCTGAAACCTTTTCTCAATGTCGTCCTCAAAAGACAGCAAATCTAAATTTTTGGACCGAGTTTGCATAAACTGCTTCCAACACCTGACATAAGAAGAACAAAACAAAAATAAAAATGTCTAATTAAAACTGGATTAATTAAACTGATATTGTAAAACTATTAAGATTTATACAAAATAGTCCCCGGCAACGGCGCCAAAAAGTTGTTGGGTAAAATCTATATACGCAAAACATACAAGTATACGTGGTCAACAAGTAATAAAGTGATAAGTAGAGTATTGTTCCCACAGAGACTAACTAGCAATAATCTTAACTTACAATTACCAATTTCCTATTAACCCTAATTTTATTAAACAAATCAACTCAATGATTAAAAATTAAAGAAACTAAATTAAAGAATAATTAAACTATCACAAAATAATCACAAATATCAAAATCTGGAATTTTAAACAATTAATGGAGAATTAGACTTATGATTTCACCTTAAACTTCACTCTGATCTTAACACCTTAATGCCAATTCAATTCACTATCCCAGTTTATTAATCAAGAACACGAACATAGTATTAACCACCTCTCGAATCGCTAATACCGTATTAACTTAAATCCACAATTAAGATAGAAAGAAGTTAAACACCTTAATTAACTAACTCACTATATCTCTATGTGAATTACAATTAAAGAAGGTTTAAGATTAAGTCCTCTATCCGATTACATGCGATGTCAAGCATATCTCTACCTTAACATTCATCAAGATTCTGCTATTCACAAAATTCATGAACACGTGCTATATTAATTAGGTCTAGATTTGAATATCCTCTCTCGATTCCATACAAATTCACAAAGAATTGTCGATCAGGCAATTCATAAATTAAAGCTCAAATCAATATAGATAAACTGGGAATAGATTATTGAAATGAAAATCAAAGGTTACAAAATCATCATTTCACTTAGAGATTTATCATAAGCCTAAAAAGTGAATTAGTTCATACTAAACGAAATAAACATTGAATAAATCATAGAAATCGTTCTTTTGATTACAAATAATAGCCTAAGACAAAGAATATTGAAAAACACCCTTCACGTAGCCTAGAATCACAATCGTCTTGAAAATCTTCTCGAAATACTCCTCCGCAGCTTGCTATGAAAAACTCATATCAATCTTCATAATATGCTCTTTTTTTGTTGTTTAATTTGATGTTAATTAAGTAGTAGATGTCCAACACACAAGTTTCAGCCAAAAATTCCCTTCAATTAGAGTTCATATGCTATCTAAATGCTAGAAACCATGCCCACGAAGAAATTCAATCACAACAGACACGCCTGGAATCGACACTCTCACCCTACGGGGTTCATGTAAGTATAAACGCCATTTTCACGGCCACCTTCATCAAGCTCGAATGAAGACCCTCACTTGCGGGGTGTATAGGCTAATTATGCCATACAGCAAAGCTACCGCCTACTAATCGATTATGAAGACCCCTTTATCGGGGTATATGGTATAAATATGCACCAAATTAAGGTGTAATCTGCCAGATGACTTGCTGAATTTCATGATGTACTCCAATTTTGCTCTAATTGACTTCAAATCATCCCAATTAACTCCAAATATACGTTAAAAGCCACAACCACCATTCCACACATGCAATAACATAAAACGAGTAAAAATGAACATGATCACAATAATTTAGCAACAAATAAGCATGAAATGGACATTGAATCGCATATATAAAATCCACTTATCAGCAGGTTATATCATGTAGCTATTTTGAGCACGTGAAAGGATAAGCAGAATGTATGTGGACCAATTTCCACGGGCAGTTCAATCTCTCCGATAACATTTTACCAGGATCCATCAAAAGCTTTGATAACCGTATGGGCGCTTCTGATCCTATTGAGATTTATATTCGTCTTCTCTAAGGTGGAATATGGGCATGTGTTTAAAGATGATCCTCCATCTATCAAAACTCCTCCCACCATATATCCGGAGGACAGAACTGCTATATGCAATGGTTTGCAATGAACAGTCCCTTCGAGAGGTATGTCATTATCAGTGAAAGATATCACATTGTTGTTAAAAATGTGATCAACCAGATGCTGGAACTTTTTAACATTCACTAATTTTTGCAAATGGGCTTCTTCCAAAACTTGTAGGAAGACCTTCATGTGGTCTTTGGAAGAGAAAACCAAGTCCAGTATGGAAATCTATTGTGGAGCTTCTTTCAAGCTTAAAACCACCTTGGCTTCATTGTGGCCCATAGTACGGAGGAATTCTTCAATATTCTCCATCGGAACTTTCCCCTTTGATCTGATGGTAGGCTTCATCACTCGTTGGGGAAGATACAGTGGATTCTCCTTTAACACTACAACAGTTATATGGAATGTGGATCCTTTAGCCTCTCCATAATTCCATGGCACTTTATGTAGGCTGACAACAAGATATTGTGGTCTGTATGATAAGATGATTGGCTTTGGTGCAACAACTTTCAAAGGATTGTCAACACCTTTGAGTTGAATTGCTTGTATTGTGAGTGATATGGCAGCTAAATCATCCTCAATGGATATAACTGCTACGACTTCCTTCCATTTTATAGGAAATGTGTCCCCACTCTTGAGTAATACAATGTCATTATCTGCTAACTGCAAGACACCACTATCAATTAGGTTCTGAAAAAGATGGTAGAGTGTCCAGCATTCTTCAGTGCTATGTCCGCGAGAATGGGAGTGGTACCGACATACTCCATTAGAATTGAACTGTCTTGAACGAAGATTGATTGGAGGTAATAGAACTGTGATTCTTCCTTCATTGACTAGCATCTAAAATATCTCTACCATCGGTTGGACCAGATAGGTAAATTCCCTATTGTTGGCAAAATCCCAATGGGCTTTGGCGTTCTCTCTTTTTTTGTAATTTTATCCTCCATTGCTTCATTTTCTGGAGTCAATAGTGGAGTATTCGTAACAAGAGGAAGGAGACTAGCATGCTCTCGATCGACTAATTATGTATGACTTGGTGCTTTGATGGATCACCGGGCTCGCTAATTGGTTGACTTGCTCACAAAGAGCCTTCATTTTCTGTTCCATCCTAAATTGGAATTGTGTATAATCCCATTTATCAACACTATCCTTGCTGGTGTGGGAGGATTCAACACCGTAATTGGAACTTTGTCCATTGATCTAATTAATCATATTAACCTCCTCTTCTTTGAGTTGAGGAAGCGGGTTGTCTTTCACGTGGGGTTGGTCGGGTTTAGTCACCACGATTTCACCATTACCAATCAAATCCTGGATCTTATGCTTCAAGGCCCAACAATTTTGAGTATCATGGCCTGGAGCTCCAATATGATAAGGACACTTCCTATTGGCATTGAAACCCTTCCCATTCGGGTTGGCTGGTGGAAGAAGATGGGTAATTTTCTTCTGAGTTGTCAAAAGATTGGGAATATTCTCGAGCGAGTCCCCTAAGGGAGTGAACACTCGAGTGCATCTGACTTCTCCATTCTTTGGCAATGGAGGGTTAGAAGATTGCGCTTAAAATATGGAGTAGTTTCTCCTCGGGATAGGCATGTTCTGACTGCCTTTCTGTCCTTGTAGTATCAAGGAAACATCCTCCTCTATCTTCTTATGGACCCTACGGGGTTTTTTTCCATAACTTCCAGACTAGATGTGCTCAGTAACAGCTTTTAGAGCGGTCAACTCTTGAATCTTTCCTGACTTCAATCCCATCTTAGCCATTTCTCCATGTTTGATCATTTGGAAAAATGGCTTGATTATGGCAGCTAGGACCCTCTCATAGATGAGAGCTTCTTGTATGTCTATGAAGGTCATCACCATTTCAGACTCGGTCATAGAGGGAATAACTTGAGCAGCAAGGCACCTCCACCTTTGAGCATACTCTTTGAAAGACTCATTGGCTTGTTTCTTGACCTTGGTAATTTGGGACCGATCTGGAGCCATATGAGACTGGAAATTGTACTGACTGAGGAAAGCATGAGCAAGCTCTTCCCAGCTATGAATATTGGAGTTGCCTAATCTGGTGTACCATCACCTGGCTTCTCTAGTTAGCCTTTTCTGAAACAGCTGCATTCTGAGCTTTTCATATTCAGCGTAAGATTCGAGCTCTCCAATGAATACCTTCAAATATGTTTAAGGAATCCCCAACCCATCATACTTTTCAAAGTCAGGTGTCTTGAACTTTTCTGGATAATAAACACTAGGGAAGATGCAAAGGTCTGCATATGAAACACTCCCATGTGCTCCAATCCCTTTGATAGACCGAATGGTCTCTTCCATTTGTAGGACTTTCTTCCTTAAATCACCAGTGTCTGGATCTTCTTAAAGATGGATAATTTCAGGGGTTTTGTTAGTTTTGTCCAACTGAGACTCGTGTCATCGGAGTTTCTTTATCCCACCACGGGTTCCTCCATGTATGCGTATGATTCGTATGTAGGGTATTCGTGGACCCTGAGTTAACTGGTGTAGTTCTTTAAGCAGAATAGTCAACTCTATAATTTGGTTACTTAATCATTCAAACTCCTCGCGAGAGGCAGGAGTAGGATTAGACTGGCCAGATGAAGCCATACTTGGATGTAGGCTTATTACCTTTTTGGACTTTGAACGGGTAACAGACCCAATTGTTTCCCTACAAAAAGACTTATGTAGTTTAGTCTGAGGGAATGTATAAATGTAACATGCTATGTGATGTGTCCGTTTTAGGAATATTATCCTGTAAAACAGATGTTAGCTAGTTGTAAGATAGCATGTTAGGTTTTGATATAAAAGGGAATGCATGTACATATATTCCTTCATATTTTCCATTACATAGATATTGACATGGAATAAAATTATAAGTAATTAAAATATGAAGGTATGAAGAGACTTCCCTCCACGTTTGGTTTATCAGAGGCTGCCCTATCTTAGTCTCGCGGCTTTTTGGCATGAAGGTTCCCAGATCATCGCAATTTACTTGACGGGACATTAATCCGGTCTTTCAACTGGAGCGAATTTGGGTGGTGCCTTTCCTGAGCCTCCTTGGAATTATTCTCCCTACAAGTCCAGTAATCAAACATCAATAGGATAGGCTCCTGGTGGAGGAACCACACAACATATATTCACATACAATGTCTCTCACAGTTATGGAAATGATGACATGTGTGAAGCACTTTTATCACAGGTAGATACAGTGTGAAGCACCAAGTACAGTAAGTAAATGCATTCGTACACATCCATCTAAATGTAAATCCAACATCCACACACAAGCATATAATAGTTTTGAAAAGTTTGTAATAACGGCTTAAGCCCTCTTACTGGATGTCCCCAGCAGAATCGTTGTAATAACCAAATATTTTCGATATAATTAAATAAGAAATTTTGCATATAAATTTTTTTAAAAATAAAAGGTGGAATATGTGCAAGGTAAAGTATATGTATTTATGTGATAAATAAAAATTTATTTATTATATGAATAATTACAAATAATGTTTTTAAAAAAAGAATTTTTGACCTTTATAAAATATATTATTATATTAATTTAATTTTGTAGTAAAAATATTTTATTATTTATTTTCCATGATAATAGGATTATTGTATTATTTAATATATGAAACGATTAGTAGAATTATTATAATAACTATGTTATTATATAAATTTATTCAGATTAGTTAAGTTAATTATTTTAAATTAATTAATAATGGTATATATGAAAGTTAAGTCGGATATAGATTGGCTTAAATATGTTTTACTATCCTAAACTATCTGACATATTCCACTTTGGTGATTCACCTTTAAATTTTTTCAATTAAATGACTGAAGTATTGATTTTTTTCAATTTGATCCAATTTAGGCTGCCACGTCAGAAATTGCTGACGTGGCTATTTGGGTGGGGCATAAAGCAGCTGATGTGTAAAAAAACATTTTTTTTTATTTTGGGTTAGTTATATACTGATATATTGAAGGGTAAAATAGACACAAATTTTTTATTAATAATATCATAGTAATTAAAAAATATCAAAGGCCCTCAAAATCGATTGAAGGCAAACCCCCAAAATCGATCAACAAAAAACCCTAGCTCATTGAAGCACAAATATCTCAACGATTTCGGTGATTGCTGGTTTTAATTGTTCTTCGCCACAGCAGGAGAAGGGAGAAAATCCTGTCCAAAAAGATCAGAATACTAAACAAGCTCACAGCCGTTGATTTCTCATAACGATCGAGATCTTCAATCACTAATTTGTTCATAGTCTGTAGCAAAAGCATTTTCAGATCCAAATATAATTACCCTTCAATATATAATTATCGTTTAATTCAAAAATAAAAAAATATTTTTTTTTCACACGTCAGCTGCTTTATGTCCCACCTAAATAGCCACGTCAATAATTTCTGACGTGGCAGCCTTAATTGGATCAAATTGAAAAAAAATCAATACTTCAATCATCTAATTGAAAAAATTTAAGGGTGAATCACCAAAGTGGAATATGTTGATAGTTTAGGGTAGTAAAATATATTTAAGCCATGAAGATTCAAAACCCTAATTCTTGATTTTGAATAAGGAATGAGAATAATAATATAGTATTAATTATATTTCAGTGCTATAAATATGTACTATATATGTGGACTGATAATGGTTGGTCAATTATGGTGTAACAGTAGAAAATCTAGTATTACTGTGATAAACCCTAATTTGAAACTCGATCCGGCATTTATGATTGGTAAGAAACTGTGTTAAAGTGAGAAATGACAAATATAATAGATAATAACCCTAATTAGGGAAAACCCTAATTATTAGAAACCCTAATTTCTAAATTAGGAACCCTAATCAATAATTAAGAAAGTTTAATGATAATTAGGAACCTTAATCCAAATGATCAAGCCAAGTATAATTAGTAAACCTAAATACAATTACGAAAACCTAAATTATAATTTAGGAAACTAAATTTTACATTTTTTTAGCCTAATTGGAAATCCTTAAAAATCAAATTGTAGAACCTTAGGGTCAAACCCTAAGGGTTAGACAAATGACTAGAAATCCATTAAAATTGTATGCAAAATGACCTAATTACCCTTTTTGTATTTCTTTATTAAGTTAACTTGTAAATCTTGCCAAAACTTTAGTTGGTGACCAACTAAAGATCTGTCATGTGCTCTAAATTATACAAATCAGCCACAATATCTCAGCCAATACATTGTATCCAACTTATATATAGATCAAGAGAGAAATGTTCATAAAATAGCACACTTGATTACTAATACACAACCTAGACCTTCTCCTTCTAAACCCCGCAAAAAATAATAGTAGATCAGTTCCTAAACAAGCCTCTATTACACCAAGAATAGATCAATTTTTTTTGGATCTATAACATTTATATGCATGAATTTAAAGTTTTTCAAAATCTGGAAAATTTAAAATGATGTCTGACAACCGAATGTCAGACCTCATACATCTTTGTCTGTTTATAGTTTTGGTTGTTTAAATGTTTGAAGTTGTAGTATGTCATGTGGACTATGTTCTGGAACTTGAATCAGGGTAAGATCTATTACAGATTTAAAGTTATGGGTGGTCAACCCTCGTTGACCGACCATGACATGATAAATCTGGGTAACCAAGATTTTTTCCCAAAAAGCTCTGACAGCAAGTTCATGAGCTTTGATCTGTCAGCTTTTTATTGTTTTAATTTTGGTGTTGTGTCTAGATTGTAGTATGGTAGATTAACTACAAATCCATGATTTTAGAACCTCTAAACATCAAACAGGTTGAGCATAGTGGCTGGTCAAAGAAGGTCGGACGATCATGAAATCAGTTTTCTAGGTAACCTAGAAAATTGATAAACATGATCTCTGACATACTTTGACCGCATATAGATCTGATGATTGTGTTGTAGTTAGATCGATTTTATATGATAGATTTATTCATTTACACAAATAAAAAATGGCTACTCGATCAAAAAACCCAAAAAACCATTATAAGGATAGGAAGTTGCGGAAGCCCAAATATGGCTACTCGATCTGTTCTTCATTTCTGGGTAACCCAAAAAATGAAGAACAACTCTGACAGCTTGTTCAAGGCCTTATATCTTGTTAATGTGTTATGATCTGACCCGGAATTTGTTATACACTTGTAGTATTACATAAATACTACAAGTAGTATACACACAAGCCAATCATATTTGATGATAAAGCATATACTTTGTAACAATTTTATTCATTTATTAATAAAAAGTATTAATTTATTAAAGGCTTTTAATTATCTACATGATGCTGCTTTATAATATATGATAAACCTATAGTTTTAAGCAATGCTTTTAGAATAATGATGATGATCATTCTAATGAGATCTAAATTCTTAGAAAGCTTAAAACTAAAATAGTTCCCAATAGTTGGATTACTAAATTTGGGATTAGTGAATCCGGATAGATTGGTACATACGTTGCTTGCTCATTAGATGAGGATGATTGATCTCATAATCATTTGTGTGGAGACACTAAAGCAAGTATGTAAGTGCTTATTAGAGAATATGTTCACTGAACGTGGCTCGCTAAGGAATACCTAATGGAGTTTTACTTGTCTGTCTATAGGAATTCCTGTAGTGATAGTAGTACAAGTGATCTTTGGACTTGAGATCATCATATTATCTTATATATGATGAGTTATATTTTGACTTATTCCTTAAGACCCTTAGGGTATATCAAAGGGTATGCTTGGGTATAATAAATTGTACACAGAGATAATGTATGATTAATAAAGAATCTACCACTTCTAGTAAAAGAAGAGAAATGTCCTATGTGATTCAATAAATAACAACCCAAAGAGTCATCGACTAAAAGCGTAATGAAATTAGAAAGTAGTTTCTAATTTGCATTATTTGAGTTGTGCATTTAAGAGTCGAAATACATATAATTAAATAAAATAAGACTTTACAAGAATTCCATGTCTTATATTTAATTGGGACATTGTATGGTGGAAGGATTGAATCAGCATTTAAAATATTTACTCAAAGGTTCTTTTATGATTAATATTGAAATCTATATTATCTGGAAAGTCGTTGATTGCTAGGGGAGGTTTATCCTTATTGTAGAATAAATATTATTTATTTAGATAAATTAATAGTTTAATTTATTTATTTAAATAAGATTAGAATTGTTCTAATTGATTTATTCACAACCTGTTTAATATGGAGAACCTAAAGGGTCACACCATAAAAGGAAGAATAATTATTTAAGAAGTTAATGGTATAATCGTAATAATAAGTTAAGTATATTTAATTTAATCTATGGTGATAGAATAAATTAAATAGCTTAATATTTATTATTTAATATTTTAGAAATATTAAATATAAATTAATAAGATGAGTCTTATTATTATTATTACTATTATTATTATCTAATTCCTAAAGGAGTTTGAAAATTAATTAATAACAAGATTCTCATTTATTCCTAATAAGATTAGGAGGTTAAATTAATTAAAAGAGTTTAATTAAGTATCCCTAATAAGATTAAGGAGCTTAATTAATTAAAAGAATAATTAATTAAATAATACCCTATTTTCTAATTAGATTAGAATAGTTAACTGATATCTTTATAAGAGGAGTCTTATATCAGATATCTAGATACGTGATTTCAATTGTTAGAGAGTACGCTCCTTTTCTATAGAGATAGAAAACTAAGGTTTAACCAACCACCCTTATTCTTGAATATTTCTTCTTCCTTGGCGGATCACCTCTATAGGCCAAATATTTGGGTGGCTAACGTTGATCAAAGGAAGGAACCAAACCCGGTGGATTCAAGTTGAACGCGAAAGGATTTGTAGGTGAACTTGTACCTGAGGAAGCTCGAATCTTCAAGGGTATGATTCTTGTTCTTTATCTTTTCGTTTAATTAATAATTATACATAAAGGATGATCCGAGTATATATTTTGTAAAATTTTAAAACTCTGATTTTCTACGTTTCCGCATATTTTGTGCAATTTGATTGCGTTTATGAATATTACAAACCTAATAGTGGTATCAGAGCAAAACTTTTATTCGAATTATTAATTATTTTAATTTAATATGTATATTGAAATGTGTATAGAACAATTTAATTGGGCATAATTTGTTATATAAAATTTATTTTTAAAAAAAGAAAAAAGAGTCGCGAATCCCATTATTTATTTTTCAATTTGAATTAAGTGGTTAGTTCAAAGGCTTCGCTTATATAATTTTATTTGGAAAGCATATTACTAATCTATATATTATATATATACATATATATATATATATATATATATATATATAATAAGGGAATAACTCGATTTCGCTTTTACAAAACCGCATTTGCTATTATTATTATTATTATTATTATTATTATTATTATTATTATTATTATTATTATTATTATTATTATATATATATAATATTCTTAATTATTTTATAATTAAAATAAAATTTATTTTAATCTTAAAATAAAAGAGTTTATTTTAATCTTAAAATTAGATTTTATGCTAACTAATTAGAGTTGAAATTGGATTCTATGATAACTAATTGGAGTTGAAATTGGTTTTCATGTTTCCTTAAATAAAGGAGTTTATTTAGATATGAAATAAGATTTCATATTATTCAAAATAAAAGAGTTTATTTGTGAATAGGAATGAGAATCCGTATTTCATTAAATAAAGGAGTTTATTTAGATATGAAATAAGATTTCATATTATTCAAAATAAAGGAGTTTATTTATGAATATGAAGAGAATCCGTGTTTCCTTTAATAAAGGAGTTTATTTTAATTCAAAATTAGATTTTATACTAACTAAATTTGCCCATTAAATGATATTAACATATATATATATATATATATATATATATATTGAATATTTATTATTCATGAGATGAATATTATTTATTGATGCATATGGTGATGTGTATGATAATAAATGGAATTGATTATGGACTATTGACTAATGTGATTAGATTTTATTTTAGTTGGATGCATGAATGTATGGGTTTTATTAAATGGGGTATGCGTACCTCGTCTTCTCTAATTTTTTTTAATGTAAATTCTAACTCCCTCCTATGTACTTCCCCTTGACTGCTGATCAAGGTTTCTATTTATTTTAAATCATTTTGTAATAGAAATAGTTAGAATTAATTTTGAAGAATTGGAGATTAAGGAACAAGGAGTGCTTGAAGACCCATTTGAAATGGAGCCCGGGTTTAAATGTAATAGTTATATTTAAATATTAATTATTACACCCCTAGGGTTTGCCCTTTTGGTTCACTTGGTGGCTCTAGTGAACCAAACTAGAATAAAGTCCATAATCAATCCGGGTAGAATATAGTATTCTATATGTGCATGCTTATACTATATATATATATATATATATATATATGTGTGTGTGTGTGTGTGTGTGTGTGTGTGCACGCTAAACAAGATTAGACAAATTAATAACAAATCCCTCAAATATTTTATATTAAGTCCTAAGCGTTCAAAGATATTTGGAATATCGAACGTCGCCTTCTAGCATGATAAAAATAATAGAGTATCAATTAATTATTATAAGTTTGTTGTGTCACCACAAGGCTTATCTTAATTCTTTGAGATGTTAATTTTATCACATTTGATGCTTATAAAGAAAATTGAACAATGTTGTTTTGTTGTGTCACCACAAGGACAATATTTTTCTTTTTTGAATATATGGAGTGCTAGGTTGGACTTAACTTGGCTAATTTTGATTCGGATGTGCCACCACTTGATCAAAATAATCTAAGAGGCAAAATACAAGGAGTTGCATAGTTGATGTCATTGACAAGAGTTGTCTACCTATTTATTTAAATATAGTTTGTTGTGTCACCACAAGGCTATATACATTTGAAATGAGATCCTTATTCTCACTAGCAAATCTTTAATTAGATTTTGTCGAACTATATAAGTGAGGGTAATATAGTTTGATGAAAATAGTGGGAGATACATATTTAAAACAAGACCTAATTTATTTTGGTAATTAATAAAAGAATGTATTCTAAAATATTATTAATTACAAATTCATTTATAGAATTTTACAATGTCTAAATTACTATCACTGTGAAGCATATTAGATGTTATTTAACTGGACCAAATTAAATGAATTGGTTAAGGAAATTGAGAATAGTTCTCACGGTTGAAAAGCTATCTTATATTATTAATACATCTATCCTTGCAATGGTTGCAGACAATGCCTCTGAGGAAGAGATTGCTGCTTTTAAAAAGTGGTAAGATGATGCACAGTTGGCTCAATGCATCATGCTCGCATCCATGAGTAACGAGCTTTAGCGTCAGCATGAAACTATGGATCTTCCTACTATATTCCTACACGATAAGTAGTTGATGGTGATGAAAGTAGGACTAATAGATATCAGATATCTAAGGAGCTCTTTCGATCTAGAATGACCAACGACACTACAGTACATACACTTGTCCTATACATGATCAATTTGATTGAACAATTAGAACAACAGGTTTTGTCATGGATGGAGAGTTGAGCCAAGATTTTATCTTGCACTCACTCCCGGACTCCTTTCACAATTTTTGTGAAATTTTCATATGAACAAGCTAGATATCAGCCTTGCTGATTTGCTTAACATATTGAAAAATGTTGAGAGTCACTTTCCAACCAAGAAAGACCAAGTCTTACTAGTAGGGGCCAAATGATCTTCTGAAAAGAAGAATGATTCAAAAAAGGTAAATAGAAAAGTAAAAAATAATGGATAATAAGAAAAAAACTGATATGGATAACAAAGGAGTTTGCTTTCACTACAATAAGCCAGGACACTAGAAAAGAAACTGCGATAAACATCTTACAAGGCTAAGCAGAAGAAGCTTAGTGAAACTTCGGTTACAAATACAATTTTGTTCATGATTTAAAATTAATTTTTTTTAAGTCAAGGTTCTACTTGGGTATTGGATACCGACTTTGGTTATCATAAATATAGATTTATGAAGGGACCAAGCAGAAGTAGAAAGATAAACAAAGATAAGTAATCCTATGTGTGGGAAATGAAGTAAAGGTTGCTACATTAGCCATAAGAACTTATTGTTTAGCATTGCCTACGTGAAAGTCTATTAAGTCAATAAGTTATTATTGTATTCCAGTTCTCGTTAGAAATATTATTTCCATTTTATTACTGGACAATGAAATCTTTGGTATTATATTTAAGAACAATTGTTGTTCTATTTATAATAATAATGTTTTGTATAGAACTGAAATATTACTTAATAGATTTTGTGTACTTGACGTACGTTAAAATATATTTTGCAATTGAACAAACTAGTTTAAGAAAAGAAGATGATCATTTAAAGAGTTGTATGTGTGTATTTATTGAAATACAAGTGTAAATTATTTGAAAGGTTCAAAGAATTTAGAAATGAAACAAATTGGCTAAGTATTAGAATTCTTTGATCTGATCAAGGAATAAATACTTGTGCACTAAGTTTCTAGATAATCTGAAATGGTTTTCTCATAATGGACACCTCCGGATACGCAATAATTGATTGATGTATCTGAAAGGAAAAATCGTACCTTGTTGGACATGGTGTTGTCCATAATGATTTTACCAATATTTTAGTATCCTTCTAAGGTCATGCCCTAGAAATGGCTGCATATCTACGAAAAAGGTAACCTCAAAATCCGGCCACAAGACTCCATAAAAGTTATGGACAAGAAGGATTCCTAGTTTTAAGTAAGTTAAGATAAGGGTTTGTCCAACTTATGTGAAAATGTTTCAAAGGGATAAGTTTGGGACAAGATTTGACAAGTACATATTTGTGGGACATCCAAAAGTAAGTTTAGGGTATATGTTCTATAATCCTACTTAGCAAAAGGTGTTTGTTGCGAAGCAGGCTACCTTCTAAGATAAAGGTTTTTATCATTAAAAGGGCTAGTGGGAGGATAATAGATCTTGAAGAGTTCAAGAACCACAAAACACTATAAGTCAAATAAGAGGAACTTGTAGATAGACCTATTATACCACAACCGAATCGTAAATCTAGAATAGTACCGAAGATACCTATGAGGTATGGATTCATCATAGATGATAATGATGAGGTACGTATCATAGAAGATGATGATCCAGTTACATACGATGAGGTAAAAGTTGTTGACACTCAGAGAAATAGATTAAAGCAAGCTTTTCAAATATGAAACATTCGTCTTGATGAAACAATCAAAATAGTTTGATTTTATCAAAAACAAGAATGAACCTAGTGTGTACAAAAAGGGTCAGTGGGTACGTCGTTACATTCCTAGTATTATATGTTGATATACTACGGATATGGAATGACATGTCAATGCTAGAATCAGTAAAGATAAAGTTGTCTAAACATTCCTCCATGAATGTTTTGGGAAGAGTATCTTAATTGGGGATAAAATATATATAGATAGATTCAAGAGGATGCTTGACTTAAACCAAGAAACATATATTCATTTGATGCTAAAGTCGTTTAGCATGGCAAACTCCAGGAGATGTCTCATGTTGATAAGTCATGGAGTGTATCTCTCTTAATAGTCCCCAAAGACTCTTGAAAAGAGAGATCGCATGAGAGACAATCATGTATATAATGAAATATACGAAACCTGATGATGATCGAACATATTCTAAAGAAGATCACTGTAAGACAGTGAAAACATCTTAAAGTACTTAACTAGCACTAAGGATGTGATTAAAATTTCTGGTGGGTCTAAATTAAAACTAGAGGGCTTAACAAACTGAAGTTTTTCAGACAAACCAAGACGACAGAAAATCCACTTTAAGGTAAAGCGTTACCTTGAACGGTGGTGCAGTGAATTGGAAATGTTTCAAACAGAAAAGAGTTACTGGTTTAGTGATAAAGACAAAGTATATAGCTATAAATGAAGCTGCAAGTTGATTGTTTGGATGAAATTTTAATTACAGAACTAGGAATAGTTCCTAAGTCTCATCTTGGATCTAAACATGTGTTGTGGCACATTTATTTGATTATAGGAATCATTGAAAGATGGAAAATCACTTTAGAGATAGTGAACTCTAAAGAACAACATTACATATCCATTAACTAAAGCTTATCCAACAACAGGATAATCGTCACTTAGAGATGAAGGGTATGAGATACCATGATGATTGACTTTAGTGCAAGTGGGAGATTGAAAGTAGTATGCACACAAGCCAATCATATTTGATGATAAAGCATATACTTTGTAACAATCTTATTCATTTATTAATAAAAAGTATTAATTTATTAAAGGCTTTTAATTATCTATATGACTTCTTTATAATATGTGATAAACCCATAGTTTTAAGCATTGCTTTTAGAATAATGATGATGATCATTCTAATGAGATCTAAATTCTTAGAAAGCTTAAAACTAAAATAGTTTCCAATCGTTGGATTACTAAATTGGGGATTAGTGAATCCGGATAGATTGGTACATACATGTCTTGCTCATTGGATGAGGATGATTGATCTCATGATCATTTGTGTGGAGACACTAAAGCAAGTATGTAAGTGCTTATTAGAGAATAAGTTCACTGAACGTAGCTCGCTAAGGAATACTTAATGGAGTTTTACTTGCCTGTCAATAAGAATTCCTGTAGTGATAGTAGTACAAGTGATCCTTTGACTTAAGATAATCATAGTATCTTGTGTATGATGAGTTATACTTTGACTTATTCCTTAAGACCCTTAGGGTATATCAAAGGGTATGCTTGGGTATAATAAATTGTACACGGAGATAATGTATGATCAATAAAGAATCTACCACTTCTAGTAAAAGAAGAGAAATGTCATATGTGATTCGATAAATGACAACCCAGTAGTCATTGGCCAAGGTAGAATGAAATTAGAAAGGAGTTTCTAATTTGCATTATTTGGAGTTGTGCATTTAAGAGTCGAAATACATATAATTAAATAAAATAAGACTTGAGAGTAATTGCATATCTTATATTTAATTGGGACATTGTATGGTGGAAGGATTGAATTATACGGTAAATATTTACTCAAAGATTCTTTTATGATTAATGTTGAAATCTATATTATCTGAAAGTCGTTGATCGCTAGGGAGGCTAATCCCTATTGTAGAATAAATATTATTTATTTAAATAAATTAATAGTTTAATTTATTTATTTAAATATGATTAGAAATTTTCTAATTGATTTATTCACAACCAGTTTAATATGGAGAACCTAGAGGGTCACACCATAAAAGGAAGAATAATTATTTAAGAAGTTAATTTCATAATCATAATAATAAGTTAAGTATATTTAATTTAATCTATGGTGATAGAATAAATTAAATAGCTTAATATATATTATTTAATATTTTAGAAATATTAAATATAAATTAATAAGAGGAGTCATATTATTATTATTACTATTATTATTATTTAATTCCTAAAGGAGTTTGGGAATTAATTAATAAATATACTCATATATTCCTAATAAGATTAGGAGGTTAAATTAATTAAAAGAGTTTAATTAATTATCCCTAATAAGATTAGGGAGCTTAATTAATTAAAGGAATTTAATTAATTAAATAATATCCTATTTTCTAATTAGATTAGAAAGGTTAACTGATATCTTTATAAGAGGAGTCTTATATCAGATATAAAAATATGTGATTCTAATTGTTGGAGAGTACGCTATTTTTCTATGAGAGATGGAAAAACTAGGGTTTTGCCAAACACAAATCTTCTTGAATGTTTCTTCTTCCTTGGTGGATCACCTCTAGAGGTCAAACATTTGGGTGGCTAATGTTTGATCAAAGAAAGGAACCAAACTTGGTGGATTCAAGTTGAATTCAAAAGGATTTGGAGGTGAACTTGTACGTGAGGAAGCTCGAATCTTCAAGGGTATGATTCTTGTTCTTTATCTTTTCGTTTAATTAATAATTATGCATAAAGGATGATCCGGGTATATGGTTTGTAAAATTTTAAAACTCTGATTTTCCACGTTTTTGCTTATTTTGTGCAATTTTATTGCGTTCTTGAATATTACAAACCTAACACTAAGGTGGATATGCTGGACGAAAATATCGTTCGAACATATAGTATTGATCAATATAGGGCATAACGGGCTGATCACCCCCATGCCCGTAAGTTATGACGGTTTGCAGTGAAGTTCTTTTTATCCTTTTTGAAAATTAAAAACAAAGTTCATAGTCTGTCGATTGCTCACCAATTATGGTCAGTAAGTAGTTTTAAATTTTCAAATAAAATTGATATGTTGTTCAGTGTTGCTTCAGTTTACTTCACAACTATTGATTCGTTGTAGAAGTGTCATTCAAAGAAAACATTTACTTCTTTCAGCTAATATTTATTGTTTGATATTACTTGTTGGGCAAACAAACGCTTATTCTTTCTTTGAATGTAAATGTTTTCAACTAACCATGATCAACCTGAAGGTTCTACCAAGAACAAAGGGAAATGAAAGCTAGCAGAATAAACTTTTTGGTAATCTATATAATAATTAGACTCTATTAAGACAATGATATTTATTAATTATCATGTAATGTAATGTATTAAAGGTTATGAACCTGGGAATTTATACAACTCTTATATTGTATATTAAGTTTGATATTTATATTTATATTTATATTATTATTATTATTATTATTATTATTATTATTCCGCTCAAAGAAATGTTATCGTGAAGCACCAAGTTCGGGTTTCAAGTGCCTAAATTTGGGGGCGTCACAGGTTGGTATCAGAGCTATAGGTTAGAAACCTTAGGTGAGGGTAGACCTTAGGCTATAATCTTAGGACAGAGGGAAACGTTAAAAATACAAACAACTTATATAGAGTTTAAAAAGAGATTAATTAAATAAATTCATCGTAAAACAAAATAAAAGATAACCTATATAAAACTATTATTTGCTGTGTGTATATATTATATACTAATCAAGATAATTTATGTGTAGATGTCAGGTGGAAAAGGATTAGGATACCCTCAAATCGTAAAGAAGAAGTCAATCTCCATAACCGAGCCAATACCAAAGCCAATAACTGAAATAAAGGTTCACATTGAAAGCAACCCTGATGAGGTGGTTATAGTAGAAAATATAGTAGCGGATCTAGAAATAATAGTATTGACAGATAGTGATTCGGACACAAAAGTTGAAACTGATCAAGCATCAACGAAACTGCAGAATCTGAGGAAAAAGGTTTCTTCTCTGGAAAAGCTGTGGGAAATAGAAAAGCTATTAAATAATCAATTGTGAAAGGCGTTAATAGAAACAATGGACGAACAAGTTAAGCTTAAAATCCAAATTGATCTGATGGGAGCCAAAAGTAACAAATCGTGTACAGCTCTAAGCAAGAAAGGGAAAAGAAAGATGAAGGATCGCATTATAGGAAATTCTGATTCTAACCAAGGAAACTCTAACAAAATAGAAAAGTGTATGAACTGTAACAAGAAACATGAAGGCTTATGCAGGAAAGGGGAAAATGTTTGCTACAATTGCGGACATGAGGGACATATCTCTCCTCATTATCCCAATCCAAAGCAAGGCGTATGTTTTATTTTTGGGATAGAAGGTCATCAGGGGAAAAGATGTCCAAGATTAAGAAAAAGGCGTAGTGAATAAGTAGTGTAAGTACTGTTTGAATATGTGTGTTCTATGATAAGTATGTCTGTGTAATATAATATTTCCAACTTTTGTATAAGTTATAAAAGTGAATCACAACTTTTGTTGTCACAAAGGGATAGCGGATGTTTAAAGTAGTATGTGTTATGCTATGTAAAGTACTATGAATTAGTTGAATGAATATGAATCTATGTTTGATTAATGAAACAAGTTTTGTATAAAGATAGTTATGTAGCTATTTGATAACTGGTTAATATAGTAAATCAAGTTTTCCAAATTTAGTATTTTGAGTGTTTGATAATTAAGCGCTATATGTGTGAGACCCCAGATTTTATCAATAAAGATTTAAATTTTGTCAAAATAATTTTTTAATATTATGGTGTGAATTTGAGATAATATTATAGTTGTGGGTAATATTTATAAATTTTGCAAAGTATGCAAGTGGTTATATTATATTCGATTGGTCTGGGAATATTCGGTTTAGCGGAATATTCGTATAACTACTCAATCATCAGGTGGACCTAATAATGTAATTATCATTTGATCGAGAAAACGACAAAAATATTTTATTGAAATAACGGCGGAAGTTTTACCGTGGTTACTTGTTGAACTACTCGGTAGTAAAAAGTAAAGAATAAGTGTGGTTGCATAGTAGCACACCAGTATTGATTATCGATGCTTATGTGAGAAGTCACTCATTTTGATTCCATTATCATCGATTAATAATATGAATTATTATAATGATAATGACGCTTTTGTTTTATTCAGATTATTAACGTAATAAAATGTAAACATCTTTTATATAAAATAGAATACTTTATTAAAGTTATTCTATAAATAGAATATATTATATTTTATTATGCATAGTGTTGCATAGTGTTTTTGCATAGTGTTTTGCATAGTATTGCATAAAGTGTTTGCATAGTAAAATGTTTTTATATAAATAGAATATATTATATTTTATTTAAAAGATTTTTCTTTAAATATGGACCGCCGATTAAAGTAAATCAATCTGACCGCTCATGGATTAGTTACTATGCATTCCATTTTCCTATAAATAAAGCTCATTCCTTCATTATTTTCTTACGAATTCATCAAACTCTAGAGAGAGAAATTATAGAAAGAAGCTATAGAGAGAAAATTATAGAAAGAAGAAGAGTATTTTGCTACTTCACTACTTCTATATTCGGTTCTTTTACTAAGAAGTGGGTGTTATTCTTTCTTCTTGAAGAGAACTTCATTATTCCATTCATTATCATTCTCATTGAATAACTCGTAAAAGTGGCATACCCTATACATAACCTCAGATACGCTGCGATACCCTATACTTGGTGAAATCCTTATGTTATTCTATTGCTTATTATTCTGCTGGAATAACTCGTATAATGCCGCTTAATTCTATACTTGGTGACATTCTTCTATTATTCGTTGGAAACATCCTCGTTCACAGTGTGTTTTACACCTGACTGGGTTCCGCTTTTTATTATTCTGCGCTGAACATCCTCGCTCATGTGTGTTTTACACCCACCGGTTCCGCCTTTATCATTCTCATTGAATATCCTATCTCGTGTGTTTTTACACCGGATCCGTTTCCATCTTTAATTATTCTCATGGAACATCCTCGCTTGCAGGAATTTCACCCGACCGTTCCGTTATTATTATTCTCGTTGAATAACTCGCTCTATGCGCAAGCACCGCATGCACGGTGATTTCTTTGTTATTCCATTCTTTATTATACCCAAATTGGTTAAAACTTTGACTTCTATACTCCATGAAATTAGTAGAATATCCTTGATATTTGCGTTTCATCCAAAGATCTTTTCACGGAAATATTCTTCCGATCATTCTTGAATTTTACTCTACGTAAACAAAGATTCATGTTGACAATTTGACGTTAATAATTCATGGATTAAATAATTCTTGAACTTGTTTTATTGAATTATTATATCATTGTCATCATCCTCATGTTATATTATGTTATCTTTGACTTACGTGCATAGATGAACTTAGTATGATTATGACCGTGGATCATTCGGATAATCACGACTTGATATAAATGATGTGACAAAAGTCCTCAAAGGGCTCGTAATGCAAATGATGGATAGTTTTTGGTATGATTATGACCAGGGTGATTCAAGATAGTCATGACCATTGATAATTTGATGAAAATCCTCGACCGTGGTACAGTGGATGATTAGATGTGGTGGTTTATTTATTGTCGAGTCTCAAATGATAAAAATTGATGAAAACCTTTAAAACCTAAAAGATAGTAGACTTTATTCTCTACTTGACTCTTTTAATGGATTGCTTATTCACCGCAGCTTAAACTAGTTGTCTATTGTATTTTATCGCTTTAACATCGTTGAAGGCTAATGATAATTTATTCTCGCATTATCTTAGTCATAATATTTCATCGGGCTAGTTGAGCTCACCTTTCTTTCACCGTTTTCTCTTCAGAAATGAGAACATAGCCGGGACGAGCCTGGGAACGTAAGTAATGGTCCGTAGGATAGCATTAGTAGTCCTCACTATTCTTCGTGAAATAGTGTGATAATAGTTGTAATGAGGACTCCTTTTGAGTTTGTATAATATCTAGTAGACAATATTTGTATTCAAACTCACGCTTTATGTCGATTGCACACCTACGCTTTATTAGTAAGTTGTATTTGAATTTATGTACCATGTAAGTGGCGACCCAAGATGGGTGACGATACCTAATTTTGGGGCGCCACAAATTGGTATCGTAGCTTAGGATATGATCTCCGCTAAGATGTGAGACAAGAACTAGGAGGGGAGAGACGGGAATTCCTTCGCTAGTATGACCTACCTAAGTTTATGTGGTATTTATTTGGCTCACGTAGTATAGGATAATATGTGATATGTTATTTAACCCATGTTTGGTGGCGATTTGAAAATGACATCCGAAAATATTGAGATAAGCAATGAAGCACATGAGATGCAGTTGAGTCACCAACCAAAAGGTAATGAGCAACAACACGATAATAATCATACCGGCATGGGCAACAGGGCCATCTAACAATGATAACCATCGTGGGGAAATTATCATGTCAAAAATGGTAACCATTTCTGGGTAATCATGGCCAAGATAATAAGAATGGACATTTCAAGAAGAGAGGGTTCAACAATGACGCGTGAAGACGCCAGCATCGTTACCCGCTTCAAAGGAAGAAGAACGACCACCGGTCAGATATGTTTCAAATGCGACAGAGGGGACACATCCGTCAAAACAGCACGCAGAAGAATCCAAAGCGTGTTTTAATTGCGAAGAGAAGGTCACTTAGCTCGATTTTATCGTATGGTGAAGTCAAGTCCAATTGAGATAGTGATGCCAAAGGATGTCCCGCATAAGCCAAAGCCAGTAGTTTAAGAGAGAGCGTTTTTTTTCTCATGACGAGGAACCCGAATAAAATTATCACGGTAAGTTAATCGTAAGCTCTTGCGTAAGTCTATACCGTGTTAGATACCGGTTCTACCCACTCTTTTATTTCACCTAGTTATGCTCAACGCTTAAATTTGACTCCGGAGAAGTTAGACTTTGACTTATCGGTTGAAACTTCGCTAAGAGGAGCCTTCGTTACTCCATCTACTATTTTTAAATCTTGTTTGATTCAAATAAACACTTTCACGCTACTCGTCGATCTTATCTTTTTGAAAATACTTGCCTTTGATGTGATTTTTGGAATCAATTGGTTAACTACTCATCATGCTTTTCAGAAGGTTGTTAGCTTTTATATTCATAACCAACCTCATTATACTAATTCAAAGTAACCAAACCCTAAAGTTAATCACCGTTATATCAAGCCATAAGTAAAGAGCCCCGATCCTTTCATTGTTAACTTCCTTGTGTGGAATGCACCGGCCGCACTTTCAGAGGCGACATCGTGAATGAAGATGGCAAGTTTATAGGTATCATTGTGAGGTGCTATCTAGGTTAAGGGATGAAGTCACAGCTTGGTATCAATGTGACGTACTATCCAAGTCTTGGACGAGAGTAATGCTTTTGAATGATATTTCTATCATTAATAAATTTCTTGGCGATTCTTGAAGACTTCCTAGCCTACCCTAGAGCGTGAAATCGAATTTTGTATCAATTCCAAAGATAAAACCCATTTCTTAAACCCTCAAATATTTTTCAACTAAAATGAACAGTTTACGTGGTTTATGATGAAAGTCATAATAAAAGCATAGGACTGATGAAAATCATGGGTATATGAAGTATTAGTAAGTTTTATGATGAGTTATGTTGGTTAGTATGTGAAAACATGAAAGTTTCTTAGAAATCACAAAGAGTTGAAAATCAAATTTTGGTGAAAAACGTAACATGAAATTCAATTGACCATATCTCCTATTATATTTTGAATTTTTGAATGTGGTCAAGTCCTAGAGTTAGATCTATGAGTTACCTAACTAATCCAAGTGGAATTACTGGAAAAGGTGTTGTAGATTTTTGTGTGGACTGATTTTAGCAAAGGAGGCCAAAGCTGTAAATTTCGAAAATGCTACTGCCTAGAAACTTTAAGGGACTGTTTCGGCCACTTAAATTATGAGAAAAATTCTGGGTTTTTGGGACATGAAGGTATATGGTATAAAGTACCTCCTGTCCAAAAATGAGCTCATTCTGACTTAAAATGAGCAAGTTACGACTCTTTCAATATTTAGGTTTTTCCGACGAAAAACCCTTTAAACCGAGTTCTATAACTCCGATGACCATGAAATTTAAACTAGAAGCTCACGTTAACATGTGTAAGGTCCTGCCAAGATTTGGGAATTTTTGGAGTTAAACTTGAGGTAGCTAATTTCTTAAGGAATTAAGTGGAAATTGATTTTTGAAAAATAGTAAATGAATTTTAAAAATTCCGGGAAAAATATATTTTCATTATGGGATTATATTATGCTAAATCCCAGAAAAGAAATATTTTTGGGACTGATTTGGTATTTTTCATGAAAATAGTTTAGTTACGAACATATGAGTTAAATATGTTATGTGAAGTAACAAAGTTGAAAATAGGATTTTATGGCTAAAGAATCCTATATAGAGTATATGCATATTTTTTGATGAGGGATTTGATAATTGGTGATGATATCTTATGAGTATGGTATTTTGAATGATTAAATGCATTATATGGTAAAAAGCGTAAAACAATTGAGATAAATTGTTTATAAATTTAAGAAGTGATTTAAATATTGTTATAATATTAATGATGTTAGATTATGAGATTATTAAGTGATTGAAAACATGGGGATATTCTTGAATCTCGGATAAATTATATTATAAAGGTTTAATATTTATCCTTTATCTCATTTGATTGATTCTTTATATCATTATCCTCATGCTTATATTATGTTGAAAGTCATCTCATGGCCTGTAGTACATAGATGGACTTGGTATGATTATGACCGGGATCATTCTAAGATAATCATAATCAGAATTGAAAACAAAATTATCTTTGGTCAGTAGTGCATGGATAATTTGTGGTCATGATACTAATGAATATCCTTATCTTTGTGGTGCGGGATGATTCGACGATGTGGATTAATTATTGAAATGAGTCTCAAAGAATGAAATATTAATTCATGGATGTGTTCAAAGTCATCTCGTAGTACGTGCATAGATGGACTTGGTATGATTATGACCGTGGATCATTCTAAGATAATCATAACCGTAATTGAAAACACAATTATCTTTAGTCAGAGTGCATGGATAATTTGTGGTCGTGATACTAATGAATACACAATTATCTTTGGCCATAGTGCATGGATAATTTGTGGTCGTGATACTAATGAATACACAATTATCTTTGGTCAGTAGTGCATGAATAATTTGTGGTCGTGATACTAATGAATACACAATTATCTTTGGTCAGTAGTGTATGGATAATTTGTGGTCGTGATACTAATGAATACACAATTGTCTTTGGTCAGTAGTGTATGGATAATTTGTGGTCGTGATACTAATGAATACACGATTATCTTTGGTAGTGCATGGATAATTTGTGGTCGTGATACTAAATGAATATCGATTATCTTTGGTCAGTAGTACATGGATAATTTGTGGTCGTGATACTAATGAATACACGATTATCTTTGGTCGTAGTGTATGGATAATTCGTGGTCGTGATACTAATGAATATCCTCGGCCCAGTAGTGCGGTGGATGATTCGATGATATGGATTAATTATCGAAATGAGTCTCAAAGAATGAAATATTAATTCATGGATGTGGTAAAAGTCATCTTTGGTCAGTAGTGCATTGATGGACTTGGTATGATTATGACCAGGATTATTCGGTATAATCATGACCAGTATTGAAAACACGAATATCCTTAGCCAAGAAGTGCATGGATAATTCGTGGTCGTGATACTATTAAGTCGAGTCTCAAAGATTATTGGTTTTACAGCTTATATATATTTGGCTTCAGTAGTGCAAAGATGAATTGTTAATGAATATCTTCGGGCCGGATTACGAGATGAATTTAATATTTTTAACGATAAAGGTATTCAAGGTATCCTCATCTCTTTATCATACTACAGTATCGCACCCTAATTTCGAGGGCTAAATTCCATAAGGAGGGAGATCATTGTGAGACCCCGATTTTATCAATAAAGATTTAAATTTTGTCAAAATAATTTTTAATATTATGGTGTGAATTTGAGATAATATTATAGTTGTGGGTAATATTTATAAATTTTGCAAAGTATGCAAGTGGTTATATTATATTCGATTGGTCTGGGAATATTCGCTTAGCAGGAATATTCGTATAACTACTCAATCATCAGGTGGACCTCACAATGTAATTATTATTATCTTGGATTGAGAAAACGACAAAAATATTTTATCAAATAACTATGAAGTTTTACCGTGGTTACCGCTTGAACTACTCTAGTAGTAAAAGTACAAAGAATAAGTGTGGTCGCATAGTAAGACACCTGGTATTGATTATCGATGCTTATGTGAGAAGTCACTCGCTTTGATTCCATTATCACGATTAATAATATGAATTATTATAATGATAATGACGCTTTTGTTTTATTCAGTATTATTAACGTAATAAAATGTAAACATCTTTTTATATAAAATAGAATACTTTATTAAAGTTATTCTATAAATAGAATATATTATATTTTATTATGCATAGTGTTGCATAGTGTTTTGCATAAGTTTTTTGCATAGTATTGCATAGTGTTTGCATAGTAAAATGTTTTTATATAAATAGAATATATTATATTTTATTTAAAAGATTTTTCTTTAAATATGGACCGTCGATTAAAGTAAATCAATCTGACCGCTCATGGATTAGTTACTATGCATTCCATTTTCCTATAAATAGAAGCTCATTCCTTCATTATTTTCTTACGAATTCATTTAAACTCTAGAGAGAGAAATTATAGAAAGAAGCTATAGAGAGAAAATTATAGAAAGAAGAAGAGTATTTTGCTACTTCACTACTTCTATATTCAGGTTTTTTTACTGTAAGGGGTGTTATTCTTTCTTCTTGAAGAGAACTTCATTATTCCATTCATTATCATTCTGCTTGAATAACTCGTAAAAGTGGCATACCCTATACATAACCTCAGATACGCTGCATACCCTATACTTGGTGAAATCCTTATGTTATTCTATTGCTTATTATTCTCATTGAATAACTCAGATACGCCGCTTACCCTATACTTGGTGACATTCTTCTATTATTCTCGCTGGAACATCCTCGCTCATGTGTTTTTACACCTTTAATTGTTCCGCTTTTTATTATTCTCGCTTGAACATCCTCATGCATGTGTTTTACACCGACCGGTTCCGCCTTTTATCATTCTCGTTGGAATATCCTATCTCGTGTTTTTACACCGATCCGTTCCATCTTTATTATTCTCGGTGGAACATCCCGCTTGCGTGTGAATTTCACCCCGACCGTTCCGTTATTATTATTCGCTTGAATAACTCTGCCTATGCGCAAGTACCGCATGCACGGTGATTTCTTTTGTTATTCCATTCTTTATTATACCCAAATGGTTAAAACTTTGACTTCTATACTCCATGAAATTAGTAGAATATCCTCGATATTTGCGTTTCATCCAAAGATCTTTTCACGGAAATATTCTTCCGATCATTCTTGAATTTTACTCTACGAAAACAAAGATCATGTTGACAATTTGGACGTTAATAATTCATGGATTAAATAATTCTTGAACTTGTTTTATTGAATTATTATATCATTGTCATCATCCTCATGTTATATTATGTTATCTTTGACTTACGTGCATAGATGAACTTAGTATGATTATGACCGTGGATCATTCTTAGATAATCACGACTTGATATAAATGATGTGACAAAAGTCCTCGCCGGCTCTGTAATGCAAATGATGGATAGTTTTTGGTATGATTATGACCGTGGGTGATTCTTAGATATAGTCATGACCATTGATAATTTGATGAAAATCCTTGACCGTGGTACGTGGATGATTAGATGTGGTGGTTTATTTATTGTCGAGTCTCAAATGATAAAAATTGATGAAAACCTTTAAAACCTAAAAGATAGTAGACTTTATTCTCTACTTGACTCTTTTAATGGATTGCTTATTCCGCTTGCAGCTTAAACTAGTTGTCTATTGTATTTTATCGCTTTAACATCATTGAAGGCTAATGATAATTTATTCTCGCATTATCTTAGTCATAATATTTCTTCGGGGCTAGTTGAGCTCACCCTTTCTTTCTTTCACCGTTCTCTTCGTGAAATGAGAACATAGCCGGGACGAGCCTGGGAACGAAGTAATGGTCCGTAGGATAGCATTAGTAGTCCTCACTATTCTCGTGAAATAGTGTGATAATAGTTGTAATGAGGACTCCTTTTGAGTTTGTATAATATCTAGTAGACAATATTTGTATTCAAACTCACGCTTTATGTCGATTGCATACACGGCGCTTTATTAGTAAGTTGTATTTGAATTTATGTACCATGTAAGTGGCGACCCAAGATGGGTGACGTATACCTAATTTTGGGGGCGTCACAATATGTATACGATAAGGTTTAGAATGTAAGTTAATAAAGAATAATTTATGTTTTATTTAATCAGATAATGCAGCCAAGATGTTAAACTCGAAACCAAAGGGCAGAAGAATCTGTCAACAATGCTGGAGGACAACAACTAGATCCGATGCAGAACTATGCAAACATGGTAGCTCAAGCCATCCAACATGGAATGCCAGCCGCGGGGAATTAGCCAGACAATCATTTGATAAACTTCAAAGACTTTAAGGCAGTAGGACCGCCAAAATTCAGAGGGATAACTGACCCTATAGAAGCTCAAACCTGGATTAAGGAAATAGAGAAAGAGTTTGTTATAGCTAGGGTAGCAGAGAGGCAAAAGACAGCTTTTGCCACCTATATGATGAAAGGGGAGGCGAATTTTTTGTGGGAGGCAAATCAAATGAGGGCTGGAGAAGGAGTGATAGCATGGACTAGGTTTAAAACATTATTTTCAAAAACTATTTCCCATCTAGTTTGTAGGGCTAAGATGGAGGTAAAATTTTTGGAGTTAAATCAGGAAAATATGACGGTGTCAGAGTACGCCGCAAAGTTTAATGAATTGGCTAGGTTCGCTCCGCATCAAGTTGATACGGAAGCAAGAAAGGCAAGTAGGTTTGAGCTGGGATTAAAACCCTTGCTCTACAACAAGGCGGTGGTGTTGCAGATCAATACTTTTGCAGCACTCTTAGAAAAAGCTATCATAGCTGAGGAGGGAAGTGAGGCCATGAGCCTCTACAATAAGGAGAAAAAGAATAAGGGTAAATTCGAGGGAGCTGTGAAGGCAGAAGCAAGTAGTGGGAGTGGAAATGGAAAGAGGAAGGAAAACAATTTTGGAAATGTCAAGGTGAAGCAAGAAGATGTGAAGAAGCAAGTGGTTCAGTGTGGGAATTGTGGGAAGAACCATTTGGGGGAGTGTTTAAAGGGAAAGTTTGTGTGCTACAAGTGTGGGTAGAAGGGAAATATCTCTCATAACTGCCCCAATCCAAGGATGAACAATGGTTGTTTTATGTGTGGGTCAATGGAGCATAAATTGAAAGATTATCTGAAAAGTAGAATGGAGGCGGGGAGTGAGTGTGACTATTGGGACAAGCAGCGGGACATTGGCGATAACTAGACCAACTTCAACCAACAAACCAAAAAAATCAACCAAGAGTCTTCAACATGACAGTTCAAGATACTGTAGCAGCCGGGGATGGAACTCCAGGTATTATTAAAATAAATTTTATTTTTCTTATATATGATTTTCCTATATATAGTAAATTATTTTATAAAGAAGTTTTGAAGTAGGAATTGGAGTTCTATTAAAAATCAAATTTCTGTTTAATCAGATAGACAAGCTTTATCCTGAATAGTTAAAGATCAATTCAATCGAATCTGATCGAGATCTATTTGAAATGAATGTGTATGCTATTTACCCTTGTGTCTATAAGTTAGAAACTGTGATTCCGGGGACGAAATCCTTATAAGGGAGGGTGAATATAATAACCCAATATTTTTGATATAATTAAATAAGAAATTTTGCGTATAATTTTTTTTTAAAAATAAAAGGTGGGAATATGTGCAAGGTAAAGCGTATGTATTTATTTGATAAAAAAAATTTTATTTATTACATGAATAATAACAAATAATATTTTTTAAAAAGTATTATTGACCTTTATAAAATATATTTGTATAATAATTTCTTTTTGTAGTAAAAATATTTTATTACTTATTTTTCATGATAATATGATGATTGTATTATTTTATATATGAAATAATTATTAGAATTATTATAATAACTATGTTATTATATGAATTTATTCAGATTAGTTAAGTTAATTGTATATATGAAAGTTAAGTCGGATATGGATTCAAAACCCTAATTCTTGATTTTGAATAAGGAATGAGAATAATAATATAGTATTAATTATATTTCAGTGCTATAAATATGTACTGTATGTGTGAACTGATAATGGTTGGTCAATTTGGTGTAATAGTAGAAAACCTAGTATTACTGTGATAAACCCTAATTTGAAACTCAATCCGGAGTTTATGATTGGTAAGAAATTGTGTTAAAGTGAAAATGACAAGTATAATAGATAATAACCCTAAGTAGGGAAAATCCTAATTATTAGAAACCCTAATTTCTAATTATAAACCCTAACTGCTAAATTAGGATAATCAATAATTAAGAAAGTTTAATGACATTTAGCAACCTTAATCCTAATGATCAAGCCAAGTAAAATTAGTAAACCTAAATACAATTACGAAACCCTAAATTATAAATTAGGAAAATAAATTTTAAATTTTTTAGCCTAATTGGAAATCCTTAAAAATCAAATTGTAAAACTTTAGGGTTAAATTCTCATGGTTAAATCCTAAGGGTCAAACCCTAAGGGTTAGACAAATGACTAGAAAGCCATTAAAATTGTATGGAAAATGACCTAATTACCCTTTTTGCATTTCTTTATTAAGCTAACTTGTAAATCTTGCCAAAACTTTAGTTGGTGACCAACTAAAGATCAGCCATGTGCTCTAAATTATACAAATCAACCACAACATCTCATCCAATACATTGTATCCAACTTATATATAGATCAAGAGAGAGAAATGTTCATAAACTACCCCATTTGATCACCAATACACAGCCTAGACCTTCTCCCTCTAAACCTCACAAAAATTAATAGTAGATTAGTCCTTAAACAAGCCTCTATTACACCAAGAATAGATCAGGAGCATAGGATCAAGATTTGTTCATAGAAAGGTATAACCTTAAACCAAAACTTCAATCTTGTATGCTATGTTGGATTTGGTGTTTAAATGTTTAAATATATTATATGAGGTGTAAATCATTGATCCGAGTTGCTAGATAGTGGATCTATAACATTTATAAGCACGAATTTGAAGTTTTTCAAAATTAGGAAAATTTTAAAATGATGTCTTACAATCGAATGTCAGACCTTGTGGATCTTTTAATGTTTATAGTTATGGTTGTTTAAATGTTTGAAGCTGTAGTATGTCATGTGGACTTTGTTCTGGAACTTGAATCAGGGTCAGATCTGTTACAGATTGAAAGTTATGGGTGGTCAAACCTCGTTGACCAACCATGACTTGATAAATCTAGGTAACCCAGATTGTTTCATAGAAAGCTCTGACAATAAGTTCATGAGCTTTGATCTGTCATCTTTTTATTGTTTTGATTTTGTTGTTGTATCTAGATTGTAGTATGGTAGATTAACTACAGATCCATACTTTAAGAACCTCTAAACATCAAACAGGTTGAGCACAGTAACTGGTCAAAGAAGGTCGGATAACCATGAAATCAGTTTTCTAGGTAACCCAGAAAACTGATAAACATGATCTCTGACATACTTTGACCGGCATAGATTTGATGATTGTGTTGTAGTTAGATCGATTTTATGTGATAGATTTATTCATTTACATGTTGTCTACACACTGAAACTTTTAAATTACAAAACCATTACAAGGATAGCAAGTTGTGGAAGCCCAAATATGGCTACTCGAACTGTTCTTCATTTCGGGGTAACCAAGAAAATGAAGAACAACTCTGACGGCTTGTTCAAGGCCTTATATCTTCTTAATGTGTTATGATTTGACCCAAAACTTGTTATACACTTGTAGTATTACATAAATACTACAAGATTTGATCATTAGCTCACCCATAAACATTAAGATCTGACAAATATTGTTGGTTAAAGTAGGCCACTTGAAACTGCATATGAATATTCTTGGTGCTCAAGAACACTTTAGGCGACACTTTCTGTCGCAAAAGGCTTTAGCAACAGACTTATTAATTTTAATTATAATAATTTTCAAAAATCATTTAAAAATAGAAAATAATTTTTTAAAATTACAAAATTTATTTTAAAATTTATTTTCAGTTATAAAAATTTACTTTTAATAATTTGACATATTTTTCAATAAAAATAATATTTATTTTAATAGTAATGATATTTAATTTATTTAATAAATGTATTAAATAATTTAATTAGAAATGATTTTGTCATATTAAAATCATTTTAAATGATAAAAGGTATTAAGAAATATTTGAAGTTATAAAATATAACTTTTAATATTTTAATGCAAATTTCATTAATTATTTAATATTAATGATATTAGATTTATTTAATAATTATATTAAATAAATTAATTAAAATGATTTTAATATTAAAAAATAATTTTAAATTAAAATAAAGAGTTTAAAAATATTTAAAGTTATAAAATATAACTTTTAATATTTTAATGTAAATTTCATTCATAAGTTAATATTAATGATATTAGATTTATTTAATTATTATATTAAATAAATAGTTTAAAAATGGTTTTATTAATTTAAAATAATTTAAAAAGGATATAAATGGTTTTAAAATATTTTAAGTGACTTATAATATATTGATAAATATTACATTAATATTTAAATATTAATGATAATTATTTAGAAATGATTTTAAATGTTTTAAAAAATTATTTAAGGGTAATATTAATACTTTAAAAATATTTTGAGTTATTATAAATAACTTTAATATTTTGACAATGGTTTCATTAATATTTTAATATTAATTAAATATTAATGACAATAGAATTATTTAATATTTAAATCATTTAATAATGATTCCAGTGTTTGAAAAATTATGATAAATTATAATAATTATTTAAAAAATATTATAAGTCATTTAAAATAATATGACTGATATTTTAATTTTCCAGGATAATATTTAAGATACAGATGTGAGTTTTATTAACAATAAACTCGATAATTACCCGATAAAGTCGTCGATACACCGAAATGCTACCGAAATTGATCTGAACCTATATAGGTTGACTTGATAAGTGTTTGTTTATGTCTTAATGACTGATAAACATACACTACTACAAAACAGTAAATAGACAACGTAAAAAAAACGTTGTGGTTTTAGTCAGAAAAACGTCGTGGTTAAGGGTGTCATCTATTCGACACCATTACACAATGTTTTTTAAACGTTGTAGTTAAGCACATTACACAACGTTTTTTAAGAAAAAAAAACGTTGTAGATTTGTTTTCCATAAATTAGCAAATGCTTAAAAACGTTGTAGAAGGTATAATTCCACAACGTTTTCTGGATAAAAATGTTATAGTTTAATATATCCGAAAACGATTTAGGCATATTTACACAACGTTTTTAAAATGTTGTAGATTAAAAAAAAGAAAAAAATGGTGGCTATTCACCTATATTACCAATTATAAATAATATTACTATCCATACATCTCAAATTCAAAATATACCAATTACAAAAAATATTAATACCATACAATACGTTTACATTCGAATAATACCAAACTATCCATACATCTCAAATTCACTTTTCAATATAATTACTACTATGTTTGTAAGACCCCAACTTATTATTAATGAAATTTAATTTTCTCTATTTATTATTTTGAAATAGTAAGGGTTGATTTGATTATTTTGGATAGTTAAGGGTAAAATACGTAAATATTTCAAAATAAGCAAGTGGTTATAAAATATTCATTGTTGTTTTGGGATATTATTCGTTTGGTCGTGGAATATCGTCTTTGTCGGGGAATATTAAATGCGACCAAGCGAGACCATGTGTGGGCCCCATAACTTGAAAGCGATTGGATGAAGAAAATGACAAATATAAGTTGTTTAAAAATAACAACAGTAGTTGTTATTCAAGATATCTCGTTAAAATACTCTAATGGTTAAAACACAAGAAGCACTCAGTATTGCACCAATTATTGATTCTTACGTGAAAGGCACTTACTCAATAATGGTTACACGATAATTCTTCGCTCAAAGATTTTATTGATTTAATAATTGCTGCGTTGATATTTTATATTGCTGTTGTTTCAATAATTGTCATTACACAGTATTTTTCATTATCGAAGCAATAATTCATATTATCTGAATAATATTATTAGATAACATTATTGGCAATGTCTAGAAAGTTCTGTCTAAGGAGAGGTTTGGTCACCTAATTGCGCGCCAGTAAGGAGAAATTCTTATTGAAAGCCCCTCTTCCCGGAACCGCTTGGTTGTCAATATTGTGATTCTGTAATATTATTTGTGAATAATTAATTATTGATTAATATGATGAGGAAAATATTGATTTTATGTGGATATAGATGGAGAAAATTTTTAATGTGACAATTGTTGAAAATTGAAATTTTATCTTTTTTTGATAAAATAATTCATTTAAATATATTATTATATTTTAATAATATAATAATGGTGATATTTTTACAACGAATGTGGGATATATGAGTATACGAGGAGGAAGAGTATTTTTGTTGCAATAAATGTTTAAAACATGTTAAACATGTCGGTGGACCCCATTTATTGACTGAAATTTGATTATAGCCTGTAAAATCGCCTGCTTTGTGGATTTCTTGGCCAATTTTGTTTGGAATTTGGGAACACTTTCTTCTGCAAAGTTGTAGAGAATTGAATTTCCTATAAAAACTTGCAAAATTCGAATTTTCTGATAAAAGGGCTATTTATTATGAATTATTGAAGTTCTGAAGCTCTAAAATAATTGATTTTTGGAAGTTTAAAATAATTTAAATAACAAAAACGTTTTTTAGGCAAGTCTTGTGAGGTGTCTTTGTTTGGTGGTGAGGTTACGAAGCAAAATAAGTGTGCGTTGGAATAAAAATTATATATATTATTATTTTATTAAATTTTACGCTTTGGTGTTCTAAGCATTTTCCTATAAATAGGTGCTTAGGTTAGAATTGAAAATCACACCGAAATCCAAGTTTTCTCTCTATATTATCGAGCGTATTCTTGTGAGTATTTTGAGTATACTTTGAGTATTGTTAGAGCGGTGCAAGTTCCTTTCAAAGACTATACCCTTATTCCAAATTAGAAGTACTAATCTTTGGAGGTAAGGGATATTATTTTTTTCAGAATGATATTATTTCTTCAATATCATTATGTTGAAATATTGATCTGAGTTTTTATCAAATTTGGAACTTTTGTGTGAGTTACTATTCACGATACGACACTTTATTCACGATATACGACACTATTCACGAATACGGCACTATTCATCGAAAAATAAAAAATTTTCTTTTCGTCCAAAATATCTATTCTGGATACTAGCTTTAATTGTATCCATGTTTTGATCAATCTTGAATTTTACACCACTGCGATTATTTTTGAGGTATTTTTGGGCGTGAATAAAACAAAGTACTGAATCCTTAATCCTTAATCCTTGTCATTTTGTTTCACTTTGGATTCGTTTCTTTAAAAATATTTTCATCATCTTCATCTTAAATGATGATATTATGGAATATCTTTGGCTCAGAGTGCAAAGATGAATGATTTTCAAGAATATCTTTGGTAGTAGTGCAAAAGATGAGCAGTGTTTAGATGAACATGACCAACCGATGAATATCTTTGGTCATTGTTCAAAGATGAATATTTGATTCCGATGTATATTGATTGATGTTACGGGGATAAAAGATAGACGATGAACTTTTAAATTCATACATAGAAGATAGTAGTTTGCATTCTCTACTTAACTCTTCTAATGAATTATTATTTCATTGCGAATATTGATTTAAATTTTGTTGTCTATTGTATTCTATTAGATTTTCCTGTTGAAGACTAACGGTAATTTGTTGTATATTATCTTAGTCATAATATTCTTTATTGAGCTAGTTAAGCTCACCCTTTTCCTTTTTGTTCCATTTTTCTCGGGAGGCGAGATTATAAGCGAGTACGAGCCTGGTATGGAATGAAGGTTCTAGAGAGAGTTGTTTAGTAGTCCTCACCATTTTTGTAAAATAATGTATCAATAAATATGATGAGGATTTATTTGAGTATAGATATTGTCTAGAAGATAATATTTGTATTTTAAACTCACGCTTTCTTTGTTGTAATAATAAAGTTGTAGTTGTTTACGTACCATATATTGACAACTCGAAATGGGTGATGTATACCTATTTTGGGGGCGTCCACAGGTTGGTATCGAGCTTAGGATATGATCTCCACGGAGATTGGGGAATAGAACTAGGAGGGAGAGTCGAGTAAATCCTTCGCCAGATGTGTCCTACCTAAGCTTATTTGTTAGTTGGTCGAAGATATAGGGATATTATGTGATATATTGATTTCCTTAATTAACCCTTGTTTTATAGCGATATTTGAGAATGTCGAATTGAGAATATTAACAATGGAAATGAGATCGTGGAGACGCTCAGACTCACCAACGAGGAGAACGTGCAACAGTCGGGCAATGTTCCTCCCGTGAACAACACCAATGAAAGCGATGATGAACGAGGGGATGTTTTAGAAGCTTTTTGCGCTTCATGCAAAATCGACGAGGAGACTCGTGTTCAAAATACAGGAGGAAATGATAGAAATTCATGGGTTGTCACAACCAAGCAATTCAAAGATTTGGGACCACCGAAATTTAAGGAAAAGCCAGATCCGATCATGGGCGGAAACATGGGTCAAGCAAATTACCAAGATATTCGATGTCTTGGGATGCACGGAGAATGAAGGTTCCATTCGCCACCTTTATGTTCCATGGCGAAAGGCATCTCTTGGTGGGAGTCTGTGAAGCGTACCCATCCAAACTTTTCGGCGTATGCTTGGGAGACATTTCAGAAACTATTTAATGACAAATACTTTCCCGAAAGTGTTCGTCATATGAAGGAAGTGGAGTTTATTAGGACCGGAGCGAGTAACATGGCGAGATTGTCTCAATCTGAGGCAAAGTTTGCGAGAGTTATCCGAGTTTGCACCTCATTTGGTGGAGAATGAAGAACGTGTACACGGATGTTTCTTAGAGGTTTGAAACCTAGCATACTTCAATATCTCATTTCTCATAAATTTTCTCTCTATTCGGATGTTGTAAATGTGGCTTAATTATTAGAGCGAGATAACGAGTATAAGTCAACCGAGGACCACAACCAGGATCGTACCAAAAGATAGCGATCAATGTAATAATGATAACCAAATGGAGAAAGAAACAGACGGACAAAATGGTAACCACTCCGTGGTAATCATGGCCATGAAAATAAAAAAGAAGCGAGTCGGAGGAGATTTTAAAAGAGGAGATTTAACAACGATCATGTGAAGACGACAATGCCGCAAAGAATCGGGTTCTAAGGGAGAGAAACGACCACCCATTATATGCTACAAATGCGGAAAAGAGGGACATATCGGTCAAACCGCCTGACAACGAGTTCAAGGTATGCTATAATTGTGGAAAGGAAGGACATATCGCCGAGATTGTACAAGAGCGAAACCTAGTTCAATGGGGACGGTGACTCAAAAGATCGTCCTAGAAAAGTCAAAGTCAACGATTCCGGGAAGAGCGTTTGTTGTGACTAGTCATAATGCGAGGAATCCAAACGAGGTGATCACGGGTAAGCTATTTATAAATTCTTGCGAAGTTTATACCTTACTTGATAATTTGCTACCCATTCATTTATCTCTCCTGCATGTGCTCAACGCTTAAACTTGACTCGGAGAAATTAGACTTTGACCTATCTGTGGAAACTCCGTTAGGAGAAACTTTCATCACATCCACTTTGCTTTATAAATCTTGTTTGATTCAAGTTGGCACCATCACCTTACACCGCTGACCTTATCTCTTTAAAGATACTTGCTTTTGATGTGATTTTAGGGATTGATTGGTTAACTACTCATCATGCCAAAATTGATTATTTTCGTAAGGTTGTTAGTTTTCGTATTCCTAACTAACTTTTGTTATGCAATTCAAAAACTAAACCATTAAAATCAATCACCGCTCATATCTAATCATAAAGCTATTCGTTTATTGAAAAACGGATGTCAAGCTTTCTTAGCCCATGTTATGGATTTGAATAAAGACACATCAAATTTGAATAATATTCCTGTTGTTATTGACTTTCCCGACGATTTCCTAAAGAACTTCCGGTCTACCCCGTAATGTGAAGTTGAATTCTTTATTGATCTTGAACTGCGGTACAAAGCCCATTTCTAAAACCCCATATCGAATGGATCCTATTGAACTTCAGAGTTAAAGGTCCAACTACGAGAATTGTTGGACATCGGTTTCATTCGTCCTAGTACATCTCCTTGGGGTGCTCTGTTTTATTTGTAAAGAAGAAAGACGGGTATGCGACTTTGTATTGACTATCGAAATTGAACCATGTCACCATCAAGAATAGGTATCCTCTACCTCGTATTGATGACTTGTTTGACCGAATTGCAAGGGGCACAATTCTTTTCAAAAATCGATCTTCGCTTCGGATATCATCAAATGAAGATTAGAATCGAGGATATTCCAAAGACCGCCTTGAACTTCGGTATAGGCATTATGAATTCTTAGTCATGTCTTTCGGACTAACTAATGCTCCTGCGGCTTTCATGGATATGATGAACCGAGTATTCAAGGAATATTTGGATCAATTCGTTGTTGTCTTTATTGATGACATCCTCATATATTCCAAAAGCCGTGAAGATCATGAGCACCATTTGAAGCTGGTACTCCAAAGGCTTCGTGAAAACAAACTATATGCCAAATTAAAGAAATGCGAGTTCTGGCTTGAGGAAGTAGCATTCCTTGGGCACGTGGTGTCAAAACATGGAGTATCCGTGGATCTGGCGAAGATTGAAGCAATACAAAGTTGGGAGAAACCGAAGTCGATGACTGAAGTACGTAGCTTTTTGGGCTTAGCTGGTTATTATCGGAGATTCGTGGAAGGGTTTTCTCGAATCGCTACTCCATTAACTTAGCTAACTCGGAAGGATACAAAATTCGTTTGGAGCGACGAATACGAGAAGAGTTTCCAAGAGTTTAAGAGGAGACTTATTTCGGTACCTGTTCTAACAATACCATCTGGTTCGGATGGATTTGTTATCTACAAATGATGCTTCGAGCAAAGGGTTAGGATGTGTTCTCATGCAACGTGGGAAAGTCATAGCCTATGCCTCGACAACTAAAAGAGTATGAGAGGAATTATCCTACTCATGATCTAGAGTTAGCGAAAGTCGTTTCCGCTTAAAGATATGGAGGCACTATCTATATGGGGAGAAAGTGGAGATATATTCAGACCATAAAAAGCCTTAAATATTTCTTCACTCAAAAGAACTCAACATACTGGCGGAATGACGTTGGCTCGAGCTATTGAAAGACTACGACCACACTATTCAATACCATCCTGGAAAAGTGAATGTGGTAGCTGACGCATTGAGTAGAAGATCATATACAGGAACGAGTGCGATGATGTCAAGTATCTGCGACAAAGCCAACTTTAATAGAAAAAGTTAAGGTTGCTCAAGCCACCAATCCGAAAGGCGATGCGTATGAAGAAGAAAGTACAAAAGGAGCTATTCCTAAGCGAGAATTGATGAAGAAGGAATACTTTGAGTCCACTCTAGACTTTGTGTCCCTAACGACTCTGATTTGAAGTACAAGATTATGATGGAGGCACACAATACACCATTTGCAATCCATCGTGGAAGTACTAAAATGTATCGTGATCTTTGACATACATTTTGGTGGAACAATATGAAGAGAGAGATTGCAAAATTTATCTCGATGTGTTTAACTTGTCAACGTGTAAAGGCGAGCATCTAGTACCTAAGGGTCCGTTACAACCACTTGAGATTCCAAAATGGAAGTGGGAACACATTACCATGGATTTCACACGGTCTTCCTCACTGCTTTCTCAAGGCATCAATCTTTGTTTGGGTTATTGTTGATAGATTAACCAAGTCTGCTCATTTCTTGCCAACATCGCGGAGACTTATTCCTTGAACGCCTTGCTAGTATGTGCGTGAATGAGATTGTGAGGTTGCATGGGCATGCTGTATCCATAGTTTCGGATCGTGACCCAAGATTCACTTCAAGATTTTGGGTTAGCTTGCAAAAAGCTATAAGCGTGGATTTACGATTCGATTCGCATACCATCCTCAAACCAGACGGACAATCGAAGGACTATTCAAACTCTTGAAGATTTATTAAGACTCAGGTCCTAGACTTCAAGGCGGCGCTTGGGATAAGTATTTACCATTGGTGGAATTCTCCTACAACAACAGTTATCAGGCAAGTATAGGTGTGGCTCCATTTGAAGCATTATATGGAGGAAAGTGTCGCTCTCCAGTATGTTGGGACGAGGTGGGTGAAGCAACACTGTTGGGACCCGAGTTAGTACGTATGACTATGGAAAAGATCCAAATGATTCGACAACGTATACAAACGGCACAAGATCGACAAAAGAGTTATGCGGATCTTCATCGAAAGGACGTGGAATTTAGTGTAGGGGATCATGTATTGTTGCGAGTTGCTCCATGGAAGGGAGTTACAAGATTTGGGAAGAGAGGAAAGCTCAATCCACGATTTATTGGTCCATTTCAAATTCTTGACCGAGTAGGAAATGTAGCCTATAGACTCGTGTTACCTCCGAGTATGTCTCGTGTTCATAATGTGTTTCACATATCTGTACTTCGTAAATATGTGAAAGACCCGAACCACGTAATAGAGTTAGAACCGGACTAGATAGCCGAAGACTTAACGTATGAAGAGGTACCTGTCAAGATCTTGGATAGGAAGGAGCATGTCCTACGCGCAAAGGTCATACCACAAGTTAAAGTTTTGTGGAGGAATCATGCTATAGAGGAAATGACCTGGGAATTGGAAACGGAAATGAAAGCGAGGTATCCTCACCTTTTCAAACACTGTGTACGACGTCAATTTCGAGGACAAAATTTCATAAGGAGGGAGGTTGTAAGACCCCAACTTATTATTAATGAAATTTAATTTTCTCTATTTATTATTTTGAAATAGTAAGGGTTGATTTGATTAATGTGGATAGTTAAGGGTAAAATACGCAAATATTTCAAAATAAGCAAGTGGTTATAAAATATTCATTGTTGTCGGGAATATTCGTTTGGTCGTGGAATATTCAGATCTTTGTCGGGGAATATTAAATGCATTTACGCCGCGACCATGTGGAGCCCATAACTAAAAGCGATTGGATGAAGAAAATGACAAATATAAGTTGTTTAAAAATAGCGGCGTAGTTATTACCAATTAATACCGTTAAAATACTCTCTGGTTAAAACACAAGAGCTTACGCAGATTGCACCAATTATTGATTCTTACGTAAGAAGGCACTACTCAATAATGGTTACGAATAATTACTTATTAGCTTTTATTGATTTAATAATTGCTTGCGTTGATATTTTATATTCTTTGTTGTTTCAATAATTGTCATTACACAATATTTTTCATTATCGAAGCAATAATTCATATTATCTCTAATAATATTATTAGATAACATTATTGGCAATGTCTAGAAAGTTACGCTCTAAGAGAGGTTTGGTCACCTAATTGCTGGCTAGTAAGGAGAAATTCTTATTGAAAGCCCCTCTTTCACGGGAACTGCTGGTTAAATATTGTGATTCTGTAATATTATTTGTGAATAATTAATTATTGATTAATATGATGAGGAAATTATTGATTTTATGTGGATATAGATGGAGAAAATTTTTAATGTGACAATTGTTGAAAATTGAAATTTTATCTTTTTCTGATAAAATAATTCATTTAAATATATTATTATATTTTAATAATATAATAATGGTGATATTTTTACAACGAATGTGGGATATATGAGTATACGAGGAGGAAAAGTATTTTTGTTGCAATAAATGTTTAAAACATGTTAAACATGTCGGTGGACCCCATTTATTGACTAAAATTTGATTATAGCTTGTAAAATCGCCCGTTTATGGATTTCGGCTAATTTTTATTTGGAATTTGGGAAAACTTTATTCTGCAAAGTTGTAGAGAATTGAATTTCCTATAAAAATTCGCGAAATTCGAATTTTCTGATAAAAGGGATATTTATTATGAATTATTGAAGTTCTGAAGCTCTAAAATAATTGATTTTTGGAAGTTTAAAATAATTTAAATAACAAAAACGTTTTTTGTGCAAGTCTTGTGAGGTGGGCTGTTTGGTGGCTGAGGTTTTGAAGCAAAATAAGTGTGCGTTGGAATAAAAATTATATATATTATTATTTTATTAAATTTTCTGCTTTGGTGTTCTAAGCATTTTCCTATAAATAGGGTGCTTAGGTTAGAATTGAAAATCACACCAGAAACTGAAGTTTTCTCTCTCTATATTATCGAGCGTATTCTTGTGAGTATTTTGAGTATACTTTGAGTATTGTTAGACGGTGCAAATTCCCTTCAGCACTATACCCGGTATTCCAGCTAGAAGTACTAATCTTTCAAGGTAAGGGATATTATTTTTTTTCGTAATGATATTATTTCTTCAATATCATTATGTTGAAATATTGATATGAAGTTTTTATCAAATTTGGAACTTTTGGTGTCGGAGTTACTATTCACGTATACGACACTATTCACGAATACGGCACTATTCATCGAAAAATGAAAAATTTTCCTTTCGTCCAAAATATCTATTCTGGATAATAGCTTTGATTGTATCCATGTTTTGATCATTCTTGAATTTTACACCACTGCGATTATTTTTGAGGTATTTTTGGACATGAATAAAACAAAGTACGAATCCTTAATCCTTAATCCTTGTCATTTTGTTTCACTGGATTCGTTTCTTTAAAAATATTTTTCATCATCTTCAGTCTTAAATGATGATATTATGGAATATCTTTGGCCCGTAGTGCAAAAGATGAATGATTTCTGAAGAATATCTTTGGTCAGTAGTGCAAAGATGAACAGTGTTTAGATGAACATGACCAATCGATGAATATCTTTGGCTCAGAGTGCAAAGATGAATATTTGATTCCGGATGTATATTGATTGATGTTACGGGGGATAAAAGATAGACAATGAACTTTTAAATTCATACATAGAAGATAGTAGTTTGCATTCTCTACTTAACTCTTCTAATGAATTATTATTTCACTGTGAATATTGATTTAAATTTTGTTCTCTATTGTATTCTATTAGATTTTTCCCTCGTTGAAGACTAACGGTAATTTGTTGTATATTATCTTAGTCATAATATTCTTTCTTGAGCTAGTTGAGCTCACCCTTTTCCTTTTTGTTCCATTTTTCTCGTGAGGCGAGAATATAGCGAGTGTACGAGCCTGGGGTATGGAATGAAGGTTCTAGAGAGTTGTTTAGTAGTCCTCACCATTTTTATAAAATAATGTATCAATAAATGTGATGAGGATTCATTTGAGTATAGATATTGTCTAGAAGATAATATTTGTATTTTAAACTCACAGTTTTACTGTTGTAATAATAAAGTTGTAGTTGTTTCTGTACCATGTATTGACAACTCAGAATGGGTGATGTATACCTATTTTGGGGGCGTCACAATGTTGAATTGTGAATTCGACTATTCACCCACAATCTCTCTCTTTCAAATTATTAATCACCCACCAAACTAAACACCTAAGAAATTAAAATATTCAAATACAAAATTGAGGCATATTCTCTCATGATGGTAAAATATTCATTATAATGTACAACACCTTGAAGATTCTTTGAAAAATAAAATAAATTAGTGAATATCATCATCATCTTAAAAATATGTAAATAAAATCTGGTAATGTATGATGACCTCTGACTTTTTTGGTTTAATTTACCTCTCCAGAAGCATTACCAGCTCACAATGTGGAGTATGAGGAAAAAGATCAACCGACATGGCTTTGATGGGTTGGAAAGGCTTTGAGTTGGGCATCGACTTTGCTCTATGGTGAGCCAAACCAGATTTTGTAATCAGACTTTTTTGTTTTTGACAAGTAGTCACTGAAAGATGAATGGAATAAAATGATCAACAATTACAAAAATAATAATCCAGTTACTGAACATGTCATGGAAAACTAAAAGAAACTACACTATAATCTTAATAAGCAAAACCAAAACTCAGAATTTTGTCCCAACTCTACTGTACCTATCATGACACCAATGAATATCCAGTTACTGAACATGCCTAAACTACTATAACTAAATTTTCACAATTAAATTAAAGGAAACAAAAAACTAGCTCTACGGACCAACGCACCTGAGATGCATGCAGAAACAAAATTGATCATAAGAGCAATAATATTAACAGTAAGTTGGAATTGAACAAACTTTTGAATGTTTATGTATACAGCACATCCCCATTTGGCTACATTTATAATAGTTGAAAAATTATCATCCAATCTAATGACATCGGCGTTTTCTTTTGCAACCTGTGATTTGTGAAAAGTGTAGAACGAGAAACAATGACAAGCAAGCATAAGTGAAATGAGAATAGAAAGGGCAAGCTCAACACCACATCATAGATTTGTAACGATAAGATCAAACATTAAATAATTTTAATACATATAGCAAAACTTTCCAGAAAATAAGCTATACAACATTGAATAATTTTCTCTATAGTGATCAAACTCGGTCATAAGAAGTTATTACATTACAGGACAAGCAGAGAAAAGAGGGGGGGGGGAACAAACATAATAGTGCATCATTTACGGTTAAAAAGGAGTTTCATGACAGAGGAATACCGCCAAGGTCGAAATCTGGGTAGTCTTTATCACCTTTTGTACGAGAATGGTCATGGAGCAACCTTAATGTTTTGATGTCTATTAGTCTGTCAACGTAAGATAAACTAGGTAAGAAAAAATGATAACGAGGGTTGAATATTTTTGGAAACAAACAGAATAGTGTTATCAATTTGAGCCATCAATAACACTAGGATGACAATCCTTATTCCTTAACAATCAAAAACAGACAGTATGATACATGCTCCAATTATAAATTAGATTGAAGCAAATTAAAAATTGTGTTAAAGAAAGATGACATGCATGCATATCTTTAACAATCTCATAAGTTTAAAAGAGTCGATATATATTTGGAGCAATGAGCAAGTGCATTAAATAGTTGATGAGAACATAATGAGCATTATAAAGCAGATAAAAGAGATTTATTCCTGGGACAAGCCGTACAAATGACACGGAACCAAAATAGATCACATATAACAATGTCGAAACATAAATTTACCCCAATCCTAGAGGATCTATACATTCGAAGCCACGGGGAAGAGACTGTAAATTGGTAAGCGCCTTTCTCATTGCTGTTGGCTTCTACTCTATCTTTTGGACCACCAGAACTGTTCTTGCCTCCTACATATCCCTGACCCTACGACCAAGCTATTAAGAAAGTATAACTTCAAATGATAGCATCATAGTCCCTAAATGCTAAACAAAAAGTTGTAGTACATATATAAAATATAAATGAGAATTATGCATAAAGTATAATGATGAATTACCAATGGGCATCTTATCAACTATATAATTAAAAGTACAAACTTAGTAAATTTTTGGTTCAGCCTTTTTCTCTCCTATTTAAATTAGCCCAAGAATTATCTAAATTACAGAAGATGATCCTACAGTCACAAACAAGTACATTTTAGAATATGAATTCCTTATTGCAAAAGCAGGCTCTAACTTTGGTCCAAAATTGTTGGTGTCATAAAATGCAAGGCACAGGTAATGGCAAAACTAAGACAATCATACCAGCTTAGCATAGCTTTCACTCTCTTCACGAAGAAGGTTAAATTTTGTTTGTTGATAAAGAAGGCGAGTGTTTACTTCGACCTAAAAATAACAACAGAGAAACCTTAGTACGATCAACCAAACCAGTGAACTTTGAATTCAAACTCATAGCATAGATCTCATAATTAAATGTCAGGACACATGATACTTGAATTGCAGTTAAATGAATGAAGCATTATGTACAAGTTCACTGTTATAGTCTTGTATCAAATTTTATAATTAATGTTAAAGGTCCATAATGTTGTAAGAGTAATTGTTTCATATGGCCCTCAGCATATCATCAGCTGACATGTTCTATTAAATGGTAAGCACAATTCATTAAACTCATACATCAAATATTCAAAATAAATCCCACAACATTAGTACATTACCACCTTCAAGCCGCGATCTAAGCAGATTTCACCTTGCAAAAATACTTATAACTAAGAAAGGGAAAATGAAAATAATCTTTAGCAATCAATTTTCTGAGATGCAATAGATAGATAGTATAGTTATCTACAGAAATGAACATAGTCCCAAAAATCTCAATAGAATCTTCCATGGCATCTTTCTAGATAAAAAAATCCAAAAACATTAAGTGTTGTCTACAACGTCAGAGAACCTTATTAATATAAATCCCAAAAACTTTAACAAGCAAGGAATTTACAATAAAGAAATACAAATCAATTAAAACATACCTAGGAGCGGACTCGTAGCGATCAGTTTTTAGGGCTTCGATGAGTTGGTCCTTCGTCTTAGTGTTTCCCTTGATTAAAATGTCGTGGAGTCGCAGCGGAACTCTCTCGGACGTGAGTCAACAGAGTAGGTTCTCCATTTTCTCTTTTTCATCACGTATTCTCGACTCTTCGGTGACTGGTGCTTCTTCTTCATTGAAATCTTGGGACCAAACAAACAACAAGACCAAATTTAGAGCACAAAAACAAAACAATAACAAGTTCCCACTAAAATTTACCTCTACACTTATCCTCCTGAGAAGAGAACACTTCAATCTCCTCATCTACCTTACACCAAGACACCACTGGCTCTGGCTTCTAGGCAACCGGTGTGGGCCCCCAGCGAAGGCGCTTGATTGTCCGAGGAGGGTCCGAAACTTCTGGACCCGGACCTACCGTGGGTGATTCAAAATCATCATCGCCGAATTCGTTGAATGTAGGGAGCAGATTTGTGGAGGTTGAAGGTTGTAGAGCTGGTTTAGGTGACGAATCTTTTTTGACAGTGATTTGGGGTTCAGAATCTAGGTCAAAATCGAGCCCTAAACAGAACGACGGAGCTATAAAATCCGCCATGAAAATGAAGGGGGAGAGAATGATTTTGAATCTGGAAAGCTAGAGGGATTTGTAAGACTGGATGGAGGGATAAGAAAGAAGGAAGAGAGGCGAGGGCTGATAGAGCGAGAAAAAGAAAAGAAAAGAAAACTATTTAAATTGATAAAGATTTTTAGCTCCGTGTTTTTCTTCATAGATAACATTTTTTTTAAAAATGTTATCTAGTTAAAACAAAAAAAAATGTCCATTTAAATAGATAACATTTTTGCATATATATCTACAACGTTTTTTTTAAAAACGTTGTGGGAAAAAAACCACAACGTTTTTTTATAAAAACGTTGTGGTTTAAGTGTTGTCTATTAGGTACTTTGTACTGGTGATATGTGACAATATGTTTAGGTTATGTGTTGACTGCAAATAGCAGTACTATGTGTTACGATATGTTATTCTAATCGAAAGTATAATCTTATGAATGATAGGTCGTTGAATTAACGATAAAACTAAGTTGTTTACTGTAAGCAGTAGACCAGGCAAGTATCTTTACTTCTTGTATCTACTTATGCAATGAACCTGTGTAAGTAAGTTTTAAAGTTATATTCCGGTTATATAATCTTTTGAACTCTAATATTATTAATCATATATTTAAAACTTTGTACTCATGCAAGATTCTCAAACTTTATTCGTTCCTTATTTATCATTACAATATTATTGTATAATTCGGATATATATTTTATTCGTTAATTTCCAAAGTTGGTTATACAAGTGTCCTCACTTGGATAATTATTGTACTTGTTGATACATACCTATTAAATTTCGGTATGTATACATTGCCTTAAAAGCCGTCTAAGCTATTTGACCCGGCTAGACACAGATTTAAAAATATTATTGAATATGATAGAACTTTATTGTTATCCAACTGAATTGTTTTGGTTTGGATTCCAAACTAAGTATGAATATCCCAAACATTGAAAAAATTTGTGCGCTTAAGGAGGATATTGTGATGCCCCCAAAATAGGTATACATCACCCATTCTTAGTCGCCAAATACATGGTACAAAAATAACTACAACTTTATTAATACAATTGTCGCACAAAATACGACAACACATAAATTATGAGTTTAAATACAAATATTGTCTTTTAGACAATATCCATACTCAAATAAGTCCTCATTACAATTATTGATACACTATTTTACAAAAATAGTGAGGACTGCTAAAACAACTATCTAGGACCATCACTCTATACCCCGACTGGTTCCTGCTATATCCTCGCTTCCTAAGAAGAAAAATGGAACAAAAAGGAAAAGGGTGAGCTCGACTAGCCAGTAAAGAATATTATGACTAAAATAATGAACAAAAAACTATCATTAGCCTTCATCAAATCAGATAAAATATAATGGACAACAAGTTTTAGATCAATATTCGCCGCGAAAATAACAATTCATTAGAAAAGTTTAGTAGAGAATGAAATTTACAATCATTTTATGAATTTAAAAGTCCATCATCAATATTTTATCCTTGTAACATCAATCAATATACATCTTGAATCAAATATTCATCTTTGCACTACAGGCCAAAGATATTCATTTATATCACCAGTTGGTCATGTTTGCACTACGGGCCAAAGATATTCATCAAGTAATCATTCATCTTTGCACTACAGGTCAAAGATATTCATCAAGTATCACCATTAAAGACTGAGGATAATAAAAAATATTTTAAAGAACGAATCCAGTGAGATAAAAGGACAAAGATTAGAGATTCGTACTTTAGATAATCCAAGTTTAAAAATACTCCATAATAAACCATAGTGGAGTAAAATTCAAGAATAAAGATCAAAACATGGATACAATCAAAGATAGTAACCATAATAGACATCTGGGACAAAGAAGAAAAAATTTCATTTTTAAGTGAATAGTTTCGTATACGTGAATAGTAACTCCGACACAAAAAAGTAGAAATTCCACAAGAAAATTCATACTTCATGAATAGTACTCATGAATTGTATCGTATTCGTGAATAGTGCCGTATACGTGAATAGTAACATATACGTGAATAGTAACCTCAACATGAAAAGCTAAAAATTTCATAATAAAATTTATACCAATATTTTGGTATAATTATATTGAGAGAATAACATAATTTAAGAAGAAAATAACATCCCTTACCTCAAAAGAACAGTACTTCTGACCGGAATATCGGATATAATGCTGAAGGAAACTTGCACTGAATAACAACTCTCAGAGTAATTAAATACTCACAAGAATACACTCGATGATATAGAGAGAGAAAACTTTAGATTCTGGTATGATTTTCAATTCTAACTTAAGCACAGGAAAATGCCAAAATGCCAAAGCAGACTAAATTAATAAAATAATATTTTTCTATAATTTTCTACGCACACCTCTTGGACCAAAATTCAGCCACCACCAGTGGGGCCCACAAATGGCTGCGCCTTCATACAAATATTCCCTGACAACAAGAATATTCCTCGACCAAACGAATATTCTCCAAGAACAATAAATATTTTACAATCACTTGCTTATTTTGCAAAATTTTCACTTTTCACCTATAACCAAAGCATTATATCAAATTAACACCTTATTATTCAATATAATAATTAGAGAAAATTCAATTTTATTTATAAAAAGTTGGGGTCTTATAACCTCTCCTCCTTATGAAATTTCGTCCACGAAATTGATGTAGTACCCGGTGTTTTGAAAAGGTGAGGGTAACTCGCTTTCATTTCCGATTCCAACTCCCAGGTCATTTCCTGAATAACATGGTTCCTCCATAAAACCTTGACTTGTGCTATAACCTGTCAACGTCAGAATTTTTATTTGTCCCTTTTCTATTCTTGTTTTCTGCTGTTCTCATGTTATATGAGATTTGTTTGAAAATGGTCCGACATGTATCATGTCAACGATTTGATTGTAAGAGTCGCCAGTTGGTGTTTTTAACTGGTTGCTCCAACGCAACCGAGAAAAGGTTTGTACATTGACCCTGTGATGTGACACTACTAAATGGTTCAGGGTTTTGATTTTGTGGAGGGAAGGTGTTAGGCAACCCCCGACATCCATGTTGCCACGGTGACTGCCACTTTAAGAAACTATTATATGAATGTGTGTGTGTGTGTGTGGATCAATGTGCAATATATTTGGAAGTAGTGCGAGGCCTCGTTCGCACCTATATACAAAGGGTTTGAATTTATATAAAAATTTAGTTTTAAACATGATATAGCAGTGAAGTTTTGTAAAAGAGGTTTTTATAACCCTGTGATCAATAGTAATTGAGACCTTTTCATACTTCCATTTTATTATTAAATGTTCGGCTTGTTTGCTTTTATTTTCGAGATGCGAAGCATCTTCGAGAAAATAATATATAACAGTGCCAAACTCCTCATGGGCGTGACAACCATATAAGGAAATTCAGACACCGTGAATAATTTACAAGATGCTTACAGCTGAAAATGTCCATCACGGGAACCGAATCTAGATTCAATATATTGAATTTGTGATCACATGATTCCTAGGCTCACATGATGCCACAATTTATATGAAAAGTATTAAGCAATTATACATATAAAAGCTATATATATATATATATATATATATATATATATATATATATATATATATATATATATATATATATCATGATCACTACCACGAAGCACTTTCATGGGTGATCAAAAATGTAAATATATAAAAGCGGTAAATATATATATATATATATATATATATATATATATATATATATATATATATATATATATATATATAGACATGATCAACCACCATGAAACACCTCCACGGGGATCAAAACTATAAATAAAGCGATAGAATGCGATCAACCACCACAAGTAAACTCTGTGGGGTCTTGAATGTAAAAGCGAGTAAAAAATCAATCAACCGCCACAGAAGTAAACTCCGGTAGGACGGAATGTAAATAAAGTAGTAAAAGGCCACGAAGTAAACTCCACTGACACAGAAAATTTAAAATATATATATATATATAAATATATATATAAACGCATTATGATGTTTCTCAATCCTTACTCGGTTTATCATTTCAAATCATTTTTGCTATATATATATATATATATATATATATATATATATATATATATAAGAAACGCTCAGGATGTAAAATTGGGCTCATCGAATGAGTTCGATAAATTTGCTTCATATATATAAGTATATATAAAAAATAAGTAAACGCTTCTGTACATAAAATCTAGGATCAATCGAGGCATAACTCGATAATGTTAGTCCATATATATAAATATATACATATATAAGTATATATATACAAACATAAATTAAAACCACGGACCGAAGTTCGGGCATACACACATAACACGACTCTCAATGTGAAGAATAATGTGTGCGAAGATGAAGAGAAAGGCTTTATAATATGTAAGAAGGCTTACAGTGGGCTGCCAAAGAACACTTCTAGGACTATAAATGGATGAACACTCAGCTCCCGCCGGTAAAAATATAGCTATATGTGAGATAACAAGTGTTTAAAATGAGAAAACAGTCAATATGGGGTGTGTACAAAGCAAATTGGGAAGGGCTTCCTCGCCTTTTTTCCCCTTACATATGGCCACCCCAAGCTCTATATTTATAGAGCTAGGAGCCACAGGTGTACCTTTGGTAGCTGCAGATGCACTGTGGTGCCGGGGTGCCCCCAGCTCATGATTCATCGTCTCGTCTGCAAAATGCACTTTCACAAATCGTGATGTCCACTTGAACTTGTAGAACTTCAATCCGAGCATCTGTACGAGGTGTACAAAACCTTTTTTGGACCACTTTTGTCGAGAGTTATACAATGACATGGGATTAGAGGTTGTACGAAGTTAGGAAGAGGGGACCATGCCCATGGTCTTTAAGCTTCAAATTATATTCGGTGTGCTACCACGTGTAATAGTCACTTAGGATTGGAACTCCTTGGCTCTTTTCAGACATTACTGTGTAGAAATGTATATATGAAATGCTGAGACGACGCGCTGGGGTTGAGGTGGCAAGATTACGATTTTGCCTCTCGCTGAGGTTATCTTCGGTTTGGGCTGATAGCAGACGTTGCTCAGGGTTACATCTGAGATTGGACTGCTGCAAGTGTTTGAATTCCACAGGGTCATCTTTAAGTGTGTCTATCTTCCTAGTGTTTTCTCCGGGTCTTTGAATGAGTGCCTCGACAGGAGGTCTGAGATTGAAGCTGATTGCATGCATTTCAAACAAGCATTTCTGGAGTTATCACCGGAACTGCAGTGACATTCCCTGGGGTTATCTCCAAGGATGAAACTCGGGGTTATCTCTGAGGTTGGAATTGATATTCCTGGTGTGTGTTTCGGGGTTGAGACTGAATTTCTGGTAGTATCCGAAATGTATTTGAGCTGTCTTCTAGGGTTATCTCCAAAAGTCAAATTTGCCCTCCTGTAATGCTAGTAACAGGTGTGCAGAAAATTTCGAGTGTCTACAGATGCCCCTCCTGCAACGTTAGAAAATTTCATGGCTCTCTGATAGGTTGCCCCGGCATTGATGAGACCGAATGACAACCATCTGTAGTAGAAGGTTCCCCAAGGTGTGATGAAAGTAGTTTTCTCACAATCCTCCTTAGTGACCATGATCTGATGATACCTCGCAAAGTAATCCATAAATGAGTACATGTCGTATTGAGCAGTATTGTCAATAAGAATGTGGATAAAGGGTACGAGAAAGCTATCTTTAAGGTAAGCTTTGTTCAAATCCCGATAATCCACGCAAACTCGCACCTTTCCTCCTGGTTTAAGCACGGGAACAATGTTTGATATCCATTCCAGAAATGTGGACACCATGATAATGGCAACTTGAAATTGTTTCATAATTTCTTCTTTTACCTTTAAACTCCACTTAGGTTTTAATCGCCTGAGCTTCTGTCTGACTGGCTTAAATCCCTCCTTAACGGGAAGGCGATGAAGGACAATGTCAGTGGACAAACCCACCATGTCTTCGTGAGACCATGCAAACATATCCTGAAATTAGGATAATAATGCAACCATGTCATTCCATTGGTTTTGGGGTTAGGTCTGAACCAATTTGGATTAGCTTATGACTTTCTAAGGTTCCAAGATTGAAAGAAATGGTTTGGTCAAGATTAGGTTTAGGTTTGTCTTCGACCCATTCCTTAATATCCTGAGGTGTCTCAATGTCCTCTTGGATTTCTATCAAGTCTGAGTCCAACTTTTCATCAAAGTTACAATCCTTGTGGAGAAAAAGCACCTCATCAACAAGTACATGCACATCTAAATTTTGAGTCCTGAAACAAAATATGCTTTCACTTAATATATGAAACTGTTTTAATCATACAAAAGTGTTAGCATGTACTGATAAAATAACTGCTAATACTGTACAGAAAAGTAAGCAATTAAAGTTATCTACAGGGAAAAGGGATTTCTACCCATTTACCCTTGTCGACCAATGCATGGAGTGCTGCTCCAATTGTCGAGGGTAAAGTCCTGATGGACTATAGTGATGGAGGAGTTGTCATCGTCCTCATTTTCCCGAATGATGACCATAACATCTGGGTAATCATTGTCTGGGGTGTATCTGTTTGTACGATCATCATGGACAATGATGCGTATACCTGACATCATCAGGGCGATGTCATGTTTACATTTCCATTCCCTTTCTTCCACTCCGGGATCAGGAATCAGAACCTCTTTTACTTTAAATGGTACTGGTTTGGGAAACAACATAGCTATAACATGGGCTGGCACATTTACCAAAGACTGTATTAGATCATGAGGTGCGGGTAGAGAAAATTGTCGTGTGACAGAAGCTTGAGGAATCTGCTTGTGCTTATGAGGATTCCTATGAGTAGAACTAGCAGAATAGCCTAGTCCGGATGTCCTAGTTTGACTGGACATTTGAATTGGGTGCTCAATACCCTGCTGATTTTTACCCAGCCCTTGTCCAGGCTGATGACCCAATGACATCATTTCTTGGGTAGCTGCCATCACTTCGGTAGAAATCTTGGGTACGAGAAGTGGCGCTCCAACAGGATGGTATTGCGTGTTACTCACTTCCAAAGTATGAAAACTGGCCGGCTCAACTTCTAAATTGAAGCTGATGATTGGTAGGTTTCCTTGTTCAGGACATTCCGGCTCAGCGTTGACAGTGACTAGGCTATTGTTGACAATGTATTTAAGTTCTTGATGAAGTATAGAAGGGAGGGCTCCAGCCATGTGGTTCCATGGTCTCCCCAATAGCAGGTTATATCCTGAATCTACATGAAAGGATACATTAAATGTATTTGGACCAATCTAAATTGGCAGCTCAATCTCTATGACATAATTTTGTCGAGATCCATCAAAAGCTTGGATAATCGTATGGCTGCTTTGGATCCATTTGAGATTGACGTTCATCTTTTTCAAGGTGGCATAAGGATAGATATTCAGAGACGAACCTCCATCTATCCAAACTCCAGCTAACATATACCCGGAGAACAAAACTGTAATGTGCAATGGCTGACAACGACCGGTCCCTACGGGCGGTATGTCGTCATCACTGAAGGATATCAAATTATTGTTAAAAATTTGATCAACCAAATGTTGAAACTTTTCCACATCCACTGATTTTGGCAAGTAGGCTTCTTCCAAAACCTTTAATAAGATCTTCATGTGATCCTCGGAAGAGAAAACCAAGTCCAGTATTGATATCTAATGTGGAGCTTCTCTTAAGCTTAGAACTACCTTGGCTTCATTATGACCCCATAGTGCGGAGGAATTTCTCAATCTTCTCCATAGGAATCTTCCCCTCTACTTTTATGGCGGACTTCATCACCCCTTTAATGAAGATACAGTGGATTTTCCTTCGACACTGTAGCAGTAGCATGAGACGTGGATCCTTCAGCTTCTCCATAATTCCATGGGACTTTATGTAAGCTGACAACATGATACTTTGGTCTAAAGGGTAAAGAAATTGGCACTGGTGCAGCCACTTTCAAAGGATTATCAGCTTCTTTGAGTTGAATTGCTTGTATGGGAAATGGTTTGACAGTCTCATCAACTTCAGTGGATATAACTGCTACTAATCACTTCCATTTAGTAGGACAGGTATTCCCACTCTCGAGTAGCACAATGTCATCGTATTCCAGCTGCAGGACACCGCTGTCAATTAGATTCTGAATAAGGTGGCGGAGTGCCCAACATTCTTTTGTGCTATGGTCGTGAGAATGTGAATGATATTGACATACTCCATCGGAGTTGAACCGTCTTGAACGGGGATTGATTGGAGGTAGAAGGGAGGTGATTCTTTCTTCGTTGATTAGCTTCTGGAATATCTCCTCCATAGGTTGGCCCAGGTATGTAAATTCCCTTTTATTGGAAAAATCCTGATGGGCCTTAGCACTTGCTCACTTCACAACCATATCCTCCATAGCTTCTCTTTCTGAAGGTGATGATGGAGCATTCATAACAAAAGGAAGGAGACATGCATGTTCCTAGCTGACTAACTAGCGTGTGACTTGATGCTAACGGGTCACCAATTCTGCCAATTATTTAATTTACTTACAGAGAGCTTTCATCTTTCGTTCCATAGCAAATTGAAACTTTGTGTAATCCCATCTGTCAACACCGTCTTTGATGGTTTAGGATGATTCACTGTTAAAATTGGAACTTTGTCCAGTGCTCCAACTAATCATGTTGACCTCTTCTTCTTTGTGTTGAGGAAGAGGGTTGTCTTGCACATGAGGTTGATCTGGTTTGGTAACAACGATCTCATCGTTGTCTATCAAATCTTAGATCTTATGTTTCAAGGCCCAACAATCTTGAGTATCATGTCCAGGTGCTCCGGCATAACAAGCACACTTCTAAGTAACATTGAAACCCTTCCCATTAGGGTTGGCTGGTGGAAGAAGATGTGTGATTTTCTTCTGAGTAGTCAGAAGAGCAAGAATATTCTCGAGCGAGTCCCCTAAGGGTGTGAACGTTCGAGGGCGCTTTGCTTCTCCACCTTTAGGCAATGGATGGTTTGAAGACTGTGCTTGGAAGAAGGAGTAGTTTCTCCTCTATATAGGCATGTTCTGACTGCCTTTTTGACCTTGTAGTATCAAGGAAACATCCTCCCCTTTATTTTTATGGACCCACCGGGGGTTGTTTCCATAAGATCCGGATTGGATGTGCTCAGCAACTGCTTTATGAGCGACTAGGTTTTGAATCTTTCCTGATTTCAACCCCATCTCAGCCATCTCTCTGTTCTTGATCATTTCAGAAAATGGTTTTCCAATACTAGCTAAAAATCTTTCATAGAAAGGAGTTTCTTGTATGTCTATGAAAGTCATGACCATTTTTGACTCTGTCATAGAAGGAATAACTTGATTAGTAAGGCGTCTCCACCTCTGAGCGTACTCTCTAAAAGACTCATTAGACTGTTTCTTGACCTTGATAATCTGGTACCGGTCAGGAGCCATCTAAGATTGAAAACTATATTGAGTGAGGAAGGCGTGAGCTAGCTCTTCCCAGCTATGGATCTTTGAGTTATCTAATCTGGTATACCATGAACGGGCTTCTCTAGTTAGACTTTTCTGGAACAGCTGCATTCTGAGCTACTCGTTTTCCGCATAAGATCCAAGTTCTCCAATGAATACCTTCAAATGTGCGTAAAGATCCCCTTATCCATCATACTTTTCAAAATCAGGGGTTTTGAATTTCTCTAGATAATAAACACCAGGGAATATGCAAAGGTCAGTATACGAAACACTTCCATATGTTCCAAACCCTTTGAGAGAATGGATAGTTTCTTCCATTTGAAGGACCTTTTTCCTGATATCACCGGTGTCTAGATCTCCTTTGAGCAGGGTCTTTGTTGGTTGTATCCAACTGAGGTTCTGGATTTGTTTTATCTAAACCTTGTGTTCCTCCTTGTGTAGAGGATTCTATATGTTTAGGCATTTTTGAGCCCTGAGTAGACTGATGCAATTCTTTAAGCAGAACATCCAAATCTATAATTTGTTTACATAATCCGTCAAATTCTTCTCGAGAAACGGCATTAGACTGGTCAGAAGAAGACATGATTGGCTGTAGGCTCATGGCCTTTTTGGATTTTTAGCGGGTAACAGGCCCAATTGTTTCCCTATAAAAGACTTATGTAGTTTAGTCTTAGGGATAATGTAAATGTTTACATGCTATGTATACACGTGTTAGTAATATTATCCTACAGAACGAATGTTAATCGATAACATGTCATGCATGTGAAAATATTCTTCATATTTTCCATTACATAAAGATGAACATGGAATAAAATTACAAGTAAATACTCTTGCGGCTTACTCTCATGGCTTTTTGGCATAAAGGTTCCCAAATCATCGTAATTTATTTGATGGGAAATTAATCTGGTCTTTCAATTGGAGTGAATCTGGGTGGTGCCTTACCTGAGCCTCGTTGGAATTAGTCTCCCTATGAGTCCCGTAATCAAACACCGACACGATAGCCTCCTGGTGGAGAAACCACACAACATACATTTGCATACAACGTGTCTCGCCGTTTATGAAAATGATGACATGTGCGAAGCACTATTATCACATATGTCGATGTCAGGATTTTTATTTTTCCCTTTTTGTTACTTGTTCTTTGGTGTTCTCATGTTAGGTGAGATTTGTTTGAAAATACAAGTGAAAAAGGTCCGACATGTGTAATGTCGATGATAAACTGTTAAGAGTCGCTAGTTGCTGTTTTTAACTTGTTGCACCAACGCAACCGAAAAAGGTTTGCATATTAATGCAGTGATGTGACACTTCTAAATGGGTCTGTGAAACCGAGATTCATTTGGGTTCGGGGGCTTGATTATGCAGAGGGAAGGTGTTAGGCACCCCCCGACATCCGTACTGCCACGGTGACCGCCACTTTTCAAGAAACTATTATATGAATGTGTGTGTGTGTATGTGGATCAATGTGAAATTCTTTGGAAGTAGTACGAGGCCTCATTCGCACCTATATACAAAGGGTTTGAATTTATAGAAAAATTCAGTTTTAAGCAAGATATAGCAATGAAGTTTTGTAAAAAGAGGTTTTCCAAACCCTGTGCTTCATAGGAATTGAGACCTTATCATACTTCCATTTTATTATTAAATGTTTGGCTTGTTTGCTTTTATTTTGAGATCTGAAGCATCTTGAAAAATAATATACTGATGAGTCTTAGAACTCCTCATGGGCATGATAGCCATCCAAGAAATTCGCATAAATAATGTAAATAATGTACAAAAGCTACTTACAAATTTGAAAAGGTCCATCACAGAATCGAATCTAGATTCAAGAGAAATATATAATCTGTGATCAACCACCACGAAAGCACCTCCATGGGGGATCAAAATGTAAATAAAGCGAAAGAATATATATATCAACCGCCACGTATATAAACTCTAGGCGGGACTAAATGTAAATAAAGCGGTAAAAGGCCTCAAGTAAACTCCGGGCACTGATGTAAATATATATATATATATATATATATATATATATATATATATATATATATAAAAAGCAAATATATATATAAAGGCGGATATAATTCTAGGCTCAATCGAGGCATAACTCGATAATGTTAGTCCATATATAAAATAATACATATATAAGTATATATATACAGACAAAAATGAAAACCACGGACCGAAGTCCATATATACCCACGCAACAGGACTCTCAATGTGTAGAATAGTGTGTGCAAAGATGAAGAGAAAGGATTCATAGTGTGAGAAGGCTTACAGTGGGCTGCCAAAGCAGGCTTCTATGACTCTAGATGGATAAACGCTTAGCTCCCGCTGGTAAAAATGTAGCTATATGTGAGCTAAAAGGTGTTTAAAATGAGGAAACACTCAATATAGGGTATGTATAGAGCAAATTGGACATGGCTTCCTCGCCTTTTCCTTTTTTCAAAATGGCCACCCCAAGCCCTCTATTTATAGAGGGGTGAGTCGCAGGTGTACCTGCGGCAGCCACAGATGCACCTGCGGCTGCCTTGGGTGCCCCGGGCTCCGTGGGTCCCCCTGTCTCGAAGTACTTGCACTCGTGTACTGCGATGTCCGATCGAACTTGTAGAACTTTAATCCGAGCATCCAAACGAGGTATACAAGATCATCTTCGTGAAAGTAGTATGCATACAAGCCAATCATGTTTGATGATAAAGCATATACTTTGTAACAATCTTATTCATTTATTAATAAAAAGTATTAATTTATTAAAGGCTTTTAATTATCTACATCTTGTCGTTTTATAATATGTGATAAACTCATAGTTTTAAGCAATGCTTTTAGAATAATGATGATGATCATTCTAATGAGATCTAAATTCTTAGAAAGCTTAAAACTAAAATAGTTCCCAATCATTGGATTACTAAATTGGGGATTAGTGAATCCGGATAGATTGGTACATACTTTGCTTGCTCATTGGATGAGGATGATTGATCTCATGATCATTTGTGTGGAGACACTAAAGCAAGTATGTAGGTGCTTATTAGAGAATAAGTTCACTGAACATGGCTCGCTAAGGAATACCAAGTGGAGTTTTACTTGTCTGTCTATAGGAATTCCTGTAGTGATAGTAGTACAAGTGATCCTTGGACTTGAGATCATCATAGTATCTTGTGTATGATGAGTTATACTTTGACTTATTCCTTAAGACCCTTAGGGTATATCAAAGGGTATACTTGGGGTATAATAAGTTGTACATGGAGATAATGTATAATCAATAAAGAATCTACCACTTCTATTAAAAGAAGAGAAATGTCCTATGTGATTCGATAAATGACAACCTAGTAGTCCTTGGCCAAGGCAGAATGAAATTAGAAAGGAGTTTCTAATTTGCATTATTTGGAGTTGTGCATTTAAAAGTCGAAATACATATAATTAAATAAAATAAGACTTGACAGTAATTCCATGTCTTATATTTAATTGGGACATTGTATGGTGGAAGGATTGAATTGTACGGTAACTATTTACTCAAAGGTTCTTTTATGATTAATGTTGAAATCTATATTATCTGGAAAGTCGTTGATCGGTAGGGAAGCTTATACCTATTGTAGAATAAATATTATTAATTTAAATAAATTAATTGTTTAATTTATTTATTTAAATAAGATTAGAATTGTTCTAATTGATTTTTTCACAACCGGTTTAATATGGAGAACTTAAAGGGTCACACCATAAAAGGAAGAATAATTATTTAAGAAGTTAATGGCATAATCGTAATAATATGTTATGTATATTTAATTTAATCTATGGTGATAGAATAAATTAAATAGCTTAATATTTATTATTTAATATTTTAGAAATATTAAATATAAATTAATAAGAGGAGTCTTATTAATATTATTACAATTATTATTATTATTTTAATTTCTAAAAGAGTTTAGAAATTAATTTAATATAAGTACTCTCATTTATTCCTAATAGGATTAGGAGGAAAAATTAGTTAAAGGAGTTTAATTAATTATCCCTAATAAGATTAGGGAGCCCATTTAATTAAAAGAGTTTAATTAAATAATACCTTATTTTGTTAAATAAGGTTACCTGATATCTTTATAAGAGGAGTCTTATATCAGATATCAAAAATATACGCAATTCCAAAAGTTGGAGAGTACGCTTTTTTTCTATAGAGATAGAAAAACTAGGGTTTAGCCAACCACCCATCTTCTTGAATTCTTCTTCTTCCTTGGTGGATCACCTCTAGAGGCCAAACACTTGGGTGGCTAACGTTGATCAAAGGAAGGAACCAAACCCGGTGGATTCAAGTTGAATGCGAAAAGGATTGGAGGTGAACTTGTACCTGAGGAAGCTCGGATCTTCAAGGGTATGATTTTATTCTTTATCTTTTCGTTAAATTAATAATTGCGCATAAAGGATGATCCGGGTATATGGTTTGTAAAATTTTTAAACTCTGATTTTTACACGTTTCCGCATTATTTATGCAATTTGATTGCGTTCTTGAATATTACAAACCTAACACTAGCATCAGAGCCAAACCTTTATGCGAATTATTAATTGTTTTGATTTGATATGTATATTGATGTGTTTAGAACAATTTAATTGGGCATAGTTTTATTGTATAAAATTTATTAATAAAAAAAAAAAAAAAAAAAAAAAAATTGCCGAAAAATGTTTTCGGAGAACATTTTTTTTAATGCATCCGTGGGTGCTCTTTTATTGTTACATCTCGATTCTCGCGAACAAGGATGAGTAGATGATATATCATATATATATTTTTCGTTAGTGGCATGATTAGGATCCTTTAAAATCACATATCCAGGAAACTTTATTTTATATATATATATTAGATGAATTAGTATATATATATATATATATATATATATATATATATATATATATATGACATATATAAGTTAGCTTTCTGAGATATGTTCGGTTTTTCAAGGATCATGTTTATAATCGTATCACCAATTTATAAGACGGATTTCAAACAATTGATTCACGTGAATCATTGTTTTTTTTACGAGGTGGTACACATCTGCTAATATAAATATTATAATATATAATATTTTAAATATTTTATAATTAAAAAATTAAAAAAATTATTTTAATCTTAAAATAAAAGTTTATTTTGATATTAAAATAAAAGGTTTATTTTAATTTTAAAATTAAAATTCATGCTAACTAATTAGAGTTGAAATTGGATTCCATGATAACTAATTGGAGTTGAAATTGTATTCCATCTTTCCTTAAATAAAGGAGTTTATTTAGATATGAAATTAGATTTCATATTATTCAAAATATAAGAGTTTATTTGTGAATTGGAAAGAGAATCCTATTTTCCTTAAATAAAGGAGTTTATTTAGATATGGAATAAGATTTCATATTATTCAAAATAAAGGAGTTTATTTGTGAATAGGAAAGAGAATCATGTTTCTTTTAATAAAAGAGTTTTATTTTTATTTATTTTTTACATGGAATTGGATTCCATAATTAATTAAAATAAAGGAGTTTATTTTGATTAAAATAAAATAGTTTATTTTATTCAAAATTAGATAAATTAAAATAAAATAGTTTTATTTTGATTTAAATTTGGATTAAAATAAAGGAGTTTATTTTGATTCAAAATTAAATTTTATACTAACTAAATTTGCCCATTAAATGATATCAATATATATATTGAATGTTTATTATTCATCGGATGAATGTTATGTATTAATGCATATGGTGATATGTATGATAATAAATGAGATTGATTATGGACAATTGACCAAATGTGATTGGATTTTATTTTAGTTGGATGCATGAATGTATGGGTTTTATTAAATGGGGTCTCGTACCTGCCTTCTCTAATTTTTCCGAATGTAAATTCTATCTCCTCCTATGTACTTCCCTCGATCACGATCAAGGTTTCTATTTATTTTAAATAGTTTTGTAATAGGAATAGTTAGAATTAATTTTGAAAAATTGGAGATCAAGGAGCAAGGAGCGCTTGAAGACCCGCTTTGTAATGGAGCCCGGGTTTAAATGTAATAGTTATATTTAAATATTATTTCTTACACCCCTAGGGTTTGACCTTTTAGTTCACTTGGTGGTTCTAGTGAACCAAACTAGAATAAAAGTCCATAATCAATCCGAGTAGAATATAATATTCTATATGTGCATGCTAATACTATATATATTATATATTATGCAAACATGCTTCGCATGTTCATTAATATGACGCGTATTTTATATATATATATAATGCTACTAATAAACAAGATGAGACATTTTAATAACAAACCCCTCAAATTTTTATATTAAGTCCTAAGCGTTCAAAGATATTTGGAATATCGAACGTCGTCTTCTAGCATGATAAAATTAATAGAGTATTAAATATTTAATATGAGTTTGTTGTGTCACCACAAGGCAAGTATTAAGTATTTAAGATGTTAATTTATCACATTTGATGCTTATAAAGAAAATTGAACAATATTGTTTTGTTGTGTCACCACAAGGATGATATTTTTCTTTTTTGAATATATAGAGTGCTAGGTCGGACTTAACTTGGATAATTTTGATTCTTGATGTGCCACCACTTGATCAAAATAATCTAAGAGGCAAAAGAAAAGGAGTTGCATAGTTGATGTAATTGACAAAAGTTGTCTACCTATTTATTTATATATAGTTTGTTGTGTCACCACAAGGCTATATACATTTGAAATGGGATCCTTATTCTCACTAGCAAATCTTTAATTAGATTTTGCCGAACTATATAGGTGAGGGTAATATAGTTTGAAGAAAATAGTGGGAGATACCAATTTAAAACAAGACCTAAATTATTTTGGTAATTAATAAAAGAATGTATGTGAAAATGTTGTTAATTACAAATTCATTTACAGAATTTTACAATGTCTAAATTATTATCACTGCGAAACATATTAGATGTTATTTAACCAAACCGTATTAAACGGATTGGTTAAGGAATTTGAGAATAGTTCTCATGGCAGAAAAGTTATCTTATGTCCTTAATATGTCTATCCCTGCAATAGTTGTAGACAATGCCTCTGAGGAAGACATTGCTACTTTTAGAAAGTGGCAAGATGATGCACAGTTGGCTCAATGCATCATGCTCGCATCTATGAGTAACGAGCTTCAGCGTCAACATGAAACTATGGATGCTTCTACTATATTCCTGCACATCAAGTAGTTGATGGTGAGGAAAGTAGGACTGATAGATATCAGATATCTAAGGAGCTCTTCCGATCTAGAATGACCGATTACACTATAGTACAGATAAAAGTTCTTAACATAATCAATTTGATTGATCAATTAGGACAACTGGTTTTGTCATGGATGGAGAGTTGAGCCAAGATTTGATCTTGCACTCACTCCCGGACTCCTTTCACAATTGTTGTGAATTTTCATATGAACAAGCTAGATATCGACTTTCTTGATTTGCTAACATATTGAAAAATGTTGAGAGTCACTTTCCAACCAAGAAAGATCAAGTCTTACTGGTAGGAGCCAAAGGATCTCCTGAAAAGAAGAACGATACAAAGAAGGTAAATAGAAAGGCATAAACAAAGGATAATAAGAACAAAACTGATACGGATAGCAAATGAGCTTGCTTCCCATCGCAATAAGCCGAGACAATGGAAGAAATCTGCGAGAAGCATCTTGCAGAGGTTAACCAAAGAAGCTTAGTGAAGTTTCGGTTACAAATACAAATTTGTTCATGATTTTAAATAAATTTTTCTTTAAGTCAATGTTCTACTTGGGTATTGGATACCAACTTTGGTTATCATAAATATAGATTTATGAAAGGACTAAACAGAAGTAGAAAGCTAAACAAATATAAGTAATCCTATGTGTGGGGAAATGAAGCAAAGGTTGCAACATTAGCCATAGAAACTTATAGTTTAAGCATCGCTTTATGGGAAAATCTATTAAGTCAATAAGTTGTTATTGTATTCCAGTTCTCGTTGAAAACATTATTTCCATTTTATTGTTGGACAATGAAATCTTTGGTATTATATTTAAGAACAATTGTTGTTCTATTTATAATAATAATGTTTTGTATAGAACTGAAATATTACTTAATAGATTTTGTATACTTGACTTACGTGAAAAATTATTTTGTAAATTGAACAAACTAGTATAAGAAAAGGAGATGATCATTCAAAGAGTTGAATTTATGTATTTGTTGAAATACAAGTGTGAATTATTTGAAATGTTCAAAGAATTCAGAAGTGAAACAAATTGGCAAAGTATTAAGATTCTTTGATTAGATCAAGGAATAAATATTTGTGCAATAAGTTTCTAGATCATCTCAAATGGTTTTTCTCATAATGGACACCTCATGATACATAATAATTGATTGATGTATCTGAAAGGAAAAATCATACCTTGTTGAACATGGTACGGTCCAAAATGATTTTACTGACATTCCAGTATCCTTCTAGGATCATGCCCTAAAAATGGCTGCATATCTATGAAAAGGTAACCTCAAAATCCGGCCCCAAGACTCCATAAAAGTTATGGATAGGGAGGATTCCTAATCTTAAGTATGTTAAGATAAGGGGTTGTCCAACTTATGTGAAAAGGTTTCAAAGGATAAGCTTGGGACAAGATTTGACATGTACAGATTTGTGGGACATCCTAAAGTAAGTTTAGGGTATATGTTCAATAATTCTACTTAGCAAAAGGTGTTTGTTACGAAACACGCTGCCTTCTAAGATAAATGTGTTTATCATTAAAAGGGGCTAGTGGGAAGATAATAGATCTTGAAGAGTTCAAGAACCACAAAATACTATAAGTCAAATAAGAGGAACCTGTAGATAGACCTATTATACCACAACTGAATCATAAATCTAGAATAATACCAAAGATACCTAGGAGGTATGGATTCATCATGGATGATGATGATGAGGTACACATCATAGAAGATGATGATCCAGAGTTACATTCGATGAGGTAAGACTTCTAGTGTGTACAAAAGGGTCAGTGGGAGCGTCATGAAATTTCTAGTATTATATGTTGATATACTACGGATGAGGAATTACATACCAATGCTACAATCACTAAAGATAAAGTTGTCTAAACAATCCTTCATGAATGATTTGGGAAGAGTATCATTATTGGGGATGCAAATCTATACAGATAGATTTAAAAGGATGCTCAACTTAACCCAAGGAACGTATATTCATTTGATGCTAAAGTCATTTAGCATGGAAAACTCCAAGAGATGTCTCATGTTGATGAGCCATGGAGTGTATCTCTCTTAATAGTCCCCAAAGACTCTTAAAAGAGAGGTCGCATGAGTGACAATCATGTATGCAATGAAATGTACGAGACCTGATGTTGATCAGTCATATTATGGAGAAGTTCACTATGAGTCAGTGAAAAACATATTAAAGTGCTTAACCGGCACTAAGGATGTGATCATATTCATGGTGGGTCTAAATTAAAACTAGAGGGCTTAATGCACTCAAGTTTTTCGAACGGCACCAAGATGATGTAAAAATCCACTTTAAGGTAAAAGCGTTATATTGAATAAAGTGGTGCGATTGAATTGGAAAGGTTCCAAATAGCAAAGAGTTCTTTGGTTTAGTGATAAAGACAAAGTATATAGCTATAAATGAAGTCGCAAGTTGATTGTTTGGATTAAAAGTTCATTCTGTAACTAGGAATAGTTTCTAAGTCTCATCTTGGATCTAAACATGTGTTGTGGCACTTTCATTTGATTATTAAAATCAATGAAAGATGGGAAATCACTATAGAGATAGTGGACTCTCATGAACAACATTACATATCCATTAACTAAAGCTTATCCAACAGCAGGATAATCGTCACTTAGAGAAGAAGAGTATGAGATACCATGACGATTGGCTTTAGTGCAAGTGGGAGATTGAAAGTAGTATGCACACAAGCCAATCATGTTTGATGATAAAGCATATACTTTGTAACAATCTTATTCATTTATTAATAAAAAGTATTAATTTATTAAAGGCTTTTAATTATCTACATGATGTTTGTTTTATAATATGTGATAAACCCATAGTTTTAAGCAATGCTTTTAGAATAATGATGATGATCATTCTAATGAGATCTAAATTCTTAGAAAGCTTAAAACTAAAATAGTTCCCAATCATTGGATTACTAAATTAGGGATTAGTGAATCCGGATAGATTGGTACATACGTTGCTTGCTCATTGGATGAGGATGATTGATCTCATGATCATTTGTGTGGAGACACTAAAGCAAGTATGTAGGTGCTTATTAGAGAATAAGTTCATTTGAACGTGGCTCGCTAAGGAATACCTAATGGAGTTTTACTTGCTGTCAATAGGAATTCTCAGAGTGATAGTAGTACAAGTGATCCTTGGACTTGAGATCATCATAGTATCTTGTGTATGATGAGTTATACTTTGACTTATTCCTTAAGACCCTTAGGGTATATCAAAGGGTATGCTTGGGTATAATAAGTTGTACATGGAGATAATGTATGATCAATAAAGAATCTACCACTTCTATTAAATGAAGAGAAATGTCCTATGTGATTCGATAAATGACAACCCAGTAGTCCTTGGCTAAGGTAGAATGAAATTAGAAAGGAGTTTCTAATTTGCATTATTTGGAATTGTGCATTTAAGAGTCGAAATACATATAATTAATTAAAATAAGACTTGACAGTAATTCCATGTCTTATATTTAATTGGGACATTGTATGGTGGAAGGATTGAATTGTACGGTAACTATTTACTCAAAGGTTCTTTTATGATTAATGTTGAAATCTATATTATCTGAAAAGTCGTTGATCGCTAGGGAGGCTTATACCTATTGTAGAATAAATATTATTTATTTAAATAAATTAATTGTTTAATTTATTTATTTAAATAAGATTAGAATTGTTCTAATTGATTTATTCACAACCGGTATAATATGGAGAACCTAAAGGGTCACACCATAAAAGGAAGAATAATTATTTAAGAAGTTAATGGCATAATCGTAATAATATGTTATGTATATTTAATTTAATCTATGGTGATAGAATAAATTAAATAGCTTAATATTATTATTTAATATTTTAGAAATATTAAATATAAATTAATAAGAGGAGTCTTATTAATATTATTACAATTATTATTATTATTTTAATTTCTAAAAGAGTTTAGAAATTAATTTAATATAAGTACTCTCATTTATTCCTAATAGGATTAGGAGGGAAAATTAGTTAAAGGAGTTTAATTAATTATCCCTAATAAGATTCGGGAGCCCATTTAATTAAAAGAGTTTAATTAAATAATACCTTATTTTATTAAATAAGGTTACCTGATACCTTTATAAGAGGAGTCTTATATCAGATATCAAAAAATATACGTAATTCCAAAAGTTGGAGAGTACGCTTTTTTCTATAGAGATAGAAAATCTAGGGTTTAGCCAACCACCCATCTTCTTGAATTCTTCTTCTTCCTTGGTGGATCACCTCTAGAGGCCAAACACTTGGGTGGCTAACGTTGATCAAAGGAAGGAACCAAACCCAGTGGATTCAAGTTGAATGCGAAAAGGATTGGAGGTGAACTTGTACCTGAGGAAGCTCGGATCTTCAAGGGTATGATTTTATTCTTTATCTTTTCGTTAAATTAATAATTGCGCATAAAGGATGATCTGGGTATATGGTTTGTAAAATTTTTAAACTCTGATTTTTACACGTTTCCGCATTATTTATGCAATTTGATTGCGTTCTTGAATATTACAAACCTAACACTTCGGACTTCTTTTGTCGAGAGTTACGCAATAACATGGGATTAGAGGTTCTACGAAGTCAGGAAGAGGGGACCATGCCCATGGTCTTCAAGCTTCAAATTTTATCCGGTGTGCTGCCACGCGTAATAGTCACTCGGGATTGGAACTCCTTGGCTCTTGTGGGACATTGTTGTATGTATGTATGAATGAAGTGTTGAGACGATGCGCAGGTGTTGAGGTGGCAAGATGATAGTTCGACTCCTCGCCGGGGTTATCTCCGATTTGAGTTGATAGCAGATGTTGCTCTGGGTTACAACTGAGATTGGACTTCTACAAGTGTTTAAATTCCCTAAGGTCATCTATAAGTGTGCCTGTTTTCCCGGTGTTAGCTTCGGGTCTTTGGTATGAATGTCTCGGCAGGAAGTCTGAGATTGAAGCTGATCGCATGCATTTGAAACAAGCATTTCTAGATTTATCGCCGAAACTGGAATAGCATTCCTTGGGGTTATTGCCAAGGACGAAACTCGGGGTTATCTCCGAGGTTGGAACTGATACTCCCGGTGTGTGTTCCGGGGTTAAGACTGAACTTCCTATAGTATCCAAAATGGATGTGAGCTTATTTCCAGGGTTATCTCTGAAAGACGAATCTGTCCTCCTGCAATGTTAGTAACATGTGTCCAAAAAATTTTAAGTGTCTATAGATGCCCCTCTTTATCATATTCATGCAATGCAAGGCATGGATAGGATAAAGAATCCTAGACACTTGAAATGTAACAAGATAAACATGATGATATGTGCAGCAACATGATGCAAATGTATGATGCATGTATGAATGATTGTCGGTTCCCTGTTAACCCTGCCGGGGATGACAATAAGTAATGTCTTAGACATGCGATCCAAGTTTTCAAGGATGTTTACGTTGGGGCTATCCCCAAAGTCTTAGATCCTTGATACAGACTTTTACTCCATAGAGGTGCCTCTCGTGTGCAAGATGTGACACCCCCAAATCTAGGTACTTCATTCCCACAAGATTTAGTGCTCACGATTCATACATTATACTATCTACCCAAATAAAAAAATATTTAAAACATAAATCCTTCCTTTAAATATGGTTACATCATTTAATCCATAAACATCCTAGGTTGTCTAACCTTTAAACATCATATAAGCGTGGAAATAATTTATTACATCACATCATTATATAAAAGTCTATCATTATCACAATTAAATAAAAATTACAAGTCCTCATCACTTATACATTTTTCCCTTTCCTTTGCTAGTTGAAGGCTCATCCACCTTCTCAACTTTCGCTGCAATGAGTATATAAATATGCAAGAGTGAGCAAAACAATTGCTCACTAGATATAACAATGGCTCAACAGAAAAATAATAATAATAACTGCCAACAATAGGCTCATCAAAACTGAATAGTACTCTAATGATGGTAATCAGAAACTGGAATCCAAAATATGGATTATATCTTACTGAGGGTCACAAGACCATAAACTATGTCCACAGTAGCAAGTAATCTTTCAACTCCAACTTTAATAGTCATAAGACTATAAGGACTTCTCATACTTAGGGGGATCAACCCTTCCTACAATGTATTGTGCACAAACATTTCAACGCTAAGCGTAAATTATCCCCTAATAATAATAGGGTTGTTCATCTCAGTATTTAGAGTACAAGTCCGCACCAAAGAAAGTTTGGTTTGGATAAGCTTTCAAGGGTAATTTGGAGTTTAACGAACATCAACTAGAGAACTAGTTAAATCAGTAGTGTAAACCAACACAATAGTTGATCAATAAAAACATAATATGGAACCATGAATATGTGTAAATGAACTAACTATATCTTGAACTCATGCTTAGAAATAACTATAAAGCATAAGTATTGAATGACAATAAACCTTGCTTGAATAAAATTAAGCTAGAATTATGAATTATTGATTATACTTTGAGTAATAGCAAGCTGAAAATAAAGCTTGATCATTATGAGAATAGCTTGTGTTAAGTAAATGAGATAAGATAGTTCAACATTAGAAATTAGAATTCAAGAAAACTGCATTCATAATATCAAAATGACAATCAAGAAACTTGTCTAACAATAAACATGTTAGAATGCATCAATATATATTGGAATTCAAACTTGCTCGAATAAATTTAAAGTCATAACTAGCTTATTCAAATAATGACTAGGAATACCAAAGTTCGCTTAATGAAAGTTTAAAGTAAGAAACTCGCTTAATGTAAAAACAGAAGTTTAGAAACTTGCTCAATCAAAAGAATAAAGTTACACTCAACGAAAGTGTAGAGTTAGAAAACTTGCCTCGAGCGTAAGCTATAATATTAAACTCACGTTTACCTACACATAGGTTTAAAACCACAACACCTATTAGATATACTAACATACCACAACACGTACATTTCTAGCTAAACTTTTCATTTTAGCACAAGTCTTATGCTACCATATATATTTCAGAATTCCCAAGTGTTAACATCACAACACTTATCTAACATTCATTGTATAAACTAAGTTATCACATAATGCGTTCGTAACTTACTAATCACTTTTACAACTTTGAATTCATAGTCCACATAACATGACTCTGTTTAACCTTGTTGTTACATGATTCTCACATTAACCTATCATTAAGCTAAGTTAAATTGAACACTCAAAGTCTGCATAATTAGCAAACTTCACCGCTTTATGCATGACGATGGTACTAAGCGTGTAATTCGCGTCAATTTTATACTAGGTTACAAATACATGTGCCATGCATAACGCGCGCACACAAAGAGATAGTGTGCTGCGCCGTACAACAGATTCCAGTTTTGCATAACAGAGCTATGACACTTTTCTTAAGCCAACTAACACGAATTTCACCCACCAAATAGTGATTATAACATGTAAAAATGGTATAGAACTATCACAAACATATTTGTGAACATATTCCACCAATTAAAACAACTTAACAACAATTTAAGCTGGCTTAATTTTTCAAATTCCATGTTTTTCATATAAAACTCAATTTTTGATATTCATCCCAAAAATAATCAATATGAATTCAATACTTGGCCAAATCACTCTATTAAAATTACGATATGCTTGTTTCTTAATAAACTAACATATACAAGACTCAAACTAATAGGTTGTACAAAGTCAAGAAGGGGGGACCATGCCCATGGTCTTCAAGCTTAAAATTCTATCCGGTGTGCTGCCACACGTAATAGTCACTCGGGATTGGAACTCCTTGGCTCTTGTGGGACATTGTTGTATGTATGTGTGAATGAAGTGTTGAGACGGTGCGCAGGTGTTGAGGTGGCAAGATGACAGTTTGACTCCTCACCAGGGTTATCTTCGGTTTGAGCTGATAGTAGACGTTGCTCAGGGTTACATCTGAGATTGGACTACAACAAGTGTTTGAATTCCACAAGGTCATCTATAAGTGTGCCTGTCTTCCCGATGTTAGCTTCGGGGCTTTGGTATGAGTGCCTCAGTAGGAGGTCTGAGATTAAAACTGATCGCATGCATTTGAAACAAGCATTTTCGGAGTTATCATTTGAATCGCAACAACATTCCTTAAGGTTATCTCCAAGACCGAAACTCGGGTTATCTCCAAGGTTGGAATTGATACTCCAAGTGTGTGTTCCGGTGTTCCGTAGGTTAATGGATGTGAACTTTTGGTAGTATCTCCAAAAGACAAATCGCCCTCCTGCAATGTTAGTAACAAGTGTGCATAAAATTTTGAGTGTCTACAACAGATAGATATATTGCAGTGAAGTAAGTAAAATGCATTCATACTCTTTTATCATAAATGTAAATGCAACATTCACACACAAGCATAAAACAGTTTTGAAAAGCTTGTAGTAGCGACTTAAACCCTCTTAATGGTATCCCCAGCAGAGTTGCCACCTGTCGACGTCGGGATTTTTATTTATCCCTTTTCTATTATTGTTTTTTGGTGTTCTCATGTTTTGTGAGATTTGTTTGAAAAAACAAGTGAAAAAGGTCCGACATGTATCATGTCGACGATTTGATTGTAAGAGTCGCCAGTTGGTGTTTTTAACTGATTGCACCAACGCAACCGAGAAAAGGTTTGCACATTGACCCAATGATGTGACACTCCTAAACGGGTTTGTGAAATCGAGATTCATTTGGGTTCGGGGGTTTGATTATGCTGAGGGATGGTGTTAGGCAACCCACGACATCCGTGTTGCCATGATGACCGTCACTTTTCAAGAAACTGTTATATGAATGTGTGTGTGTGTGGATCAATGTGCAATTTATTTGGAAGTAGTGTGAGGCCTCATTCGCACCTATATATAAAGGGTTTGAATTTATAAAAAAAATTCAATTTTAAGCATGATACAGTAGTTAAGTTTTGTAAAAAAAAAATTTCAAGCCCTGTGCTCAATAGTAATTGAGACCTTTTCATACTTCCATTTTATTATTAAATGTTCAGCTTGTTTGCTTTTATTTTCGAGATGCGAAGCATCTTTAAAAAAATAATATATAACAGTGTCGAACTCCTCATGGGCATGACAACCATCTAAGGAAATTTAGACGTTGTGAATAATTTACAAGCTGCTTACAGCTGAAAATGTCCATCACGGGAACCGAATCTAGATTCAATATATTGATTCTGTGATCACATGATTCCTAGGCTCACATGATGCCACTTTTTATATGAAAAGTAGTAACTAGTTATATATATAAAAGTTGTAAATATATATATATAGACATGATCAACCACCACGAAGCACCTCCATGGGGGATCAGAAATGTAAGTATATAAAAGCGGTATGTATATATATATATATATACGGTCCGGATCTTAAGCTCACCCCTTATCCAACTCACCCGAGCTCACCTCCCCTTTAGCGACGGACCCGGCTATGGTTTGGTTATACAACCGGCGTCTATACTTTTAGCGACGCTATATGTTGTCTGTTGCTAAAAGTATAGATAACGATTGTATGATCAAACCATCGTCAGGTCTGTCGTTAAAGGAGGGTGAGCTCGGGTGAGTTGGATAAGGGGTGAGCTTAAGATCCGGACTCTCTCTCTCTCTCTATATATATATATATATATATATATATATATAGACATGATCAACCACCACGAAGCACCTCCATGGGGGATCAAATATGTAAATAAAGAAATAAATGCGATCAACCGCCACAAATTAAACTCCATGCGGGACTAAATGTAAAGAAAGCAGTAAAGACGATCAACCGCCACGAAGTAAACTCCAGGCGGGACGAAATGTAAATAAAGCAGTAAAAGGCCACGAAGTAAACTCCGTGTCCGATAGAAATGTAAAAATATATATATATATATATATATATATATATATATATATATATATATATATATATATATTTATCGCTATATATATATATAAAAAATAAAACGCATGGGATGTAAAATCCGGGCTCATCGATATAATCCAAAATAGTTCATATATATAAGTGTGTGTGTGTATATATATATATATATATATATATATATATATATAAATATATATATATATATAAGTCTAAGCGCTCAATCGAGGCAAGTAACTCAATCGATAATTTTAATCCATATAAAAAATATATACATATATAAGTATATATACAGATAAAAATGAAAACCACGGACCGAAGTTCGGGCATACGCACACAACACGACTCTCAATGTGAAGAATAGTGTGTGCAAAGATGAAGAGAAAGGCTTTATAGAGTATAAGAAGGCTTATAGTGGGAGCCAAAGTAGACTTCTATCACTATAAACCACCGGTAAAAATATAGCTATATGTGAGCTAACAGGTGTTTAAAATGAGAAAGCAGTCAATATGGGGTGTGTACAGAGCAAATTTGACAGGGCTTCCTCGCCTCTTTTTTTATTATAAATGGCCACCCCAAGCTCAATATTTATAAATTTGGGAGCCACATGTGTACCTGCGGCAGCCGCAGATTCACCTGTGACTGCCCGAGGTTCCCCAGGCTCGAAGTACGTGCACTCGTGCACTATGATGTCCGCTCGAACTTGCAAAACTTCAATCTGAATATCTAAACAAGGTGTAAAAGACCTTCTTTGGACCCCTTTTGTCGAGAGTTACGCAATGACATGTGATTAGAGGTTGTACGAAGTCAGGAAGAGGGGACCATGCCCATAGTCTTCAAGCTTCAAATTCTATCCGGTGTGCTACCACGCGTAATAGACACTCGTGATTGGAACTCCTTGGCTCTTGTGGGACATTGCTGTGAAGAAACGTATGTATGAAATGTTGAGACGACGCGCTGGGGTTGAGGTGGTAAGATGATGATTTTGCCTCTCACCGGGGTTATCTCCGGTTTGGGCTAATAGTAGACGTTTCTCAATGTTACATCTGAGATTGGACTACTGCAAGTGTTTGAATTCCACAGGGACATCTTTAAGTGTGCATGTCTTCCTGGTGTTATCTTTGGGTCTTTGGAATGAGTGCCTCGATAGGAGGTCAGAGATTGAAGCTGATTGCATGCATTTGAAATAAGCATTTCCGGAGTTATTGCCGGAACTGTAACGACATTCCTTGGGGTTATCTCCAAGGATGAAACTCGAGGTTATCTCCGAGGTTGGAATTGATATTCTTGGTGTGTGCTCCGGGGTTAAGACTGAACTTTTGATAGTATTCAGAATGGATGTGAGCTGTCTTCCAGGGTTATCTCCGAAAGATGAATATGCCCTCCTGCAATGTTAGTAACAGGAGTGCAGAAAATTTCTAGTGTCTACATAACCTTTGTGCGTAGGACATGCTTTTTCCTATCCAAGATCTTGACAGGTACCTCCTCGTACATTAAAACTTTGGCTATCTCATCTAGTTCTAAATCAATAGTGTGGTTTGGGTCTTTCACATATTTACGAAGCATATATATGTGAAAAACGTTATGAACACGAGACATGCCTAGAGGTAATGCAAGTCTATAGTCCACATTTCCTATTCGGTCAAGAATCTCAAATGGACCAATAAATCATGGATTGAGTTTTCCTCTCTTCCCAAATCTTGTAACTCCCTTCCATGGAGCAATACGTAACAATACATGATCCTTAATATCAAATTTCACGTCCTTTCGATGAAGATCCGCATATCTCTTTTGTCGATCCTGTGCCGTTTGTATAGGTTGTCGAATCGTTAGGATCTTTTCTGTAGTCATACATACCAATTTTGGTCCCAACAACGTTACTTCACCCACCTCATCCCATCATACTGGGGAACGACACTTTCGTTCATACAACGCCTCGAATGGAGCCATGCCTATACTTGATTGATAACTGTTGTTATAGGTGAATTCCACCAATGGCAAGTACTTATCCAAACTTCCTTTGAAATCTAGGACACATAGTCTTAATAGATCTTCAAGAGTTTGAATAGTCCTTTCTGATTGCCCGTTCATTTGAGGATGGTATGCCGAACTAAATCATAAATCCGTGCCCATAGCTAACCCAAAATCGTGAAGTGAATCTTGGGTCACGATCCAAAACTATAGATACTAGCATGCCATGCAATCTCAAAATCTTATTTACGTACATACGAGCAAAGACGTTCAAGGGAATAAGTCTCCCGTATAGGAAAGAAATAAGCAGACGTGGTTAATCTATCAACAATAACCCAAATCGCATCTATGCCTTGAGAAACCTTGGGAAGACCCGTAACAAAATTTATGGTAATGTGTTCGCACTTCCATTTCAGAATCTCAAGTGGTTGCAATGGACCCTTCGGCACTTGATGCTTCGCCTTTACACATTGACAAGTTAAACACCTCGAGATAAACTCTGCGATCTCTCTCTTCATATTGCTCCACAAAAATGTATATTAAAGATCATGATACATTTCGGTACTCCCAAGATGGATTGCAAATGGTGTGTTGTGTGCCTCCATCATGATTCTATGCTTTAAGTCAGAATTGTTAGGAATGAAAAGTCTAGAGTTGACTCAAAGTATTCCTTCTTCATCGATTCTTGCTTCAGGAATAACACCTTCTTGTACTTTCTTCTTCATACGCATCAGCTTTGGATCTGTGGCTTGAGCAGCTTTATCTTTATCAATTAAAGTCGGTTCTACTCGTATATATGATATCATCACAAGGGTACTTGGAGCGTTTAACTCTATCTCCATCCTTTGTTAGTTATAAAAAATGGGTCTTTATGTTAACAACATCGCACTCGTACTCACATACGATCTTCTACTAAATGCGTCAGCTACCACGTTTGCTTTTTCAGGATGATATTGAATGGTATGGTCGTAATCTTTCAACAGCTCGAGCCAACATCGTTACTGCATGTTGAGTTCCTTTTAAGTAAAGAAATATTTGAGGCTTTTATTATCTGTATAGAGCTCCACTTTCTTCCCCATACAAGTAGTGTCTCTAGATTTATAACGCGAAAACGACTGCTGCAAACTCTAGGTCATGAGTAGGATAATTCCTCTCATATTCTCTGAGTTGTCGCGAGGCATAGGCTATGACTTTCCCATGTTGCATGAGAACACATCCTAACCCTTTACCAGAAACATCACTGTAGATAACAAATCCATCCGAACCAGATGGTATTGTTAGAACAGGTGCCGTAATGAGTCTCCTCTTGAGATCTTGGAAACCCTTCTCGTATTCCTCGTTCCATATGAATTTTTTATCGATTTAGCTGAGTTAATGGAGTAGCGATTCGAGAAAATCCTTCCACGAATCTCTAATAATAACCAGCTAAGCACAGAAAGCTACGTACTTTGGTCATCGACTTCAGTTGCTTCTAACTTTGTATTGCTTCAATCTTTGTCGGGTCAACAGATACTTCATGTTTTGACACCACGTGCCCAAGGAATGCTACTTTCTCAAGCCAGAACTCGCATTTCTTCAGCTTGGCATATAGCTTGTTATCACGAAGCCTTTGAAGTACCAGCTTCAAATGGTGCTCATGATCTTCACGGCTTTTGGAATAGATGAGGATGTCATCAATAAAGACAACAACGAACTGATCCAAATATTCCTTGAATACTCGGTTCATCATATCCATGAAAGCCGCAGGAGAATTAGTCATTCCAAAAGACATGACTAAGAATTCATAATGCTCGTACCGAGTTCTAAAGGCAGTCTTCAGAATATCCTCAGTTTTAATCTTCAACTGACGATATCCAGAACGAAGGTAGATCTTTGAAAAGAATTGTTCTCCTTGCAACTGTTCAAATAGGTCATCAATACGAGGTAGTGGATACCTATTTTTGATGGTGACATGGTTCAATTCTCGGTAGTCAATACAAAGTCTCATACTCCCGTCTTTCTTCTTTCCGAATAAAACAGGAACACCCCAAGGATATGTACTAGGATGATGAAATCGATGTCCAACAACTCTTGTAGTTGGACCATTAACTCATGAAGTTTAATAGGAGCCATTTGATATGGGGTTTTAGAAATGGGTTTTGTACCCGGTTCATGGTCAATAAAGAATTCAACTTCACGTTCTGGGGGTAGGCCAGGAAGTTATTTAGGAAATACGTTAGGAAATTCACTAATAATAGAAATATTATTCAAATATGACGTATTTTTGTTCAAGTCCATGGGGCTCAGAAAGCTTGACATCCATTTTTCAATAAACAAATGGTTTTATGGCTTGATATGATAGTGATTGACTTTAGTGGTTTAGTTGCTTGAATTCACATAACAGGTTGGTTAGGAATATGAAAACTAATAACCTTACGAAAATAATCAATTTTAGCATGATGAGTGGTTAACCAATCAATCCCTAAAATCACATCAAATATAAGTATCTTTAAAGAGATAAGATCAACAGGTAATGTGATGGTGCCAACTTGGATCAAGCAAGATTTATAAACAGTGGATGTAACAAAAGTTTCTCCTAACAGAGTCTCAACAGATAAGTCAAAGTCTAATTTCTTCGGAGTCAAGTTTAAACGTTGAGCATAAGTAGGAGAGATAAAAGAATGGGTAGAACCGGTATCTAGTAAGGTATAAACTTTGCAAGAGTTTATGATTAGCTTACCCGTGATCACCTCATTTGGGTTCCTCGCATTTTGGCCAGTTACAACAAATGCTTTTCTAGGAATCGTTGACTTTGACTTATCCAGGACAGCCTTTGAAGTCACAATCCCCACTAGACTTGATTTTACTACCAGACAAAATCAGGCTATATGACCATCTTTTCCACAATTGAAACACACCTTGGATGGCTGTCAACAGTTTGGACCTATGTGTCCCTCCTCTCCGCATCTGTAGCATCTAACTTGCGGTCGTTGTCCTCCCCTAGAATTTTTTGATGGTGATGGTGCTGGTGTCTTCCCGTCATTGTTGTTGTTGTACTTTCTCTTTTTGAAGTCCCCCCCCCATCTCTCTTCTTTTACTATCATGGCCCCGATTACCACCAGAGTGGTTACCGCTTTTGTCCGAATATTTTCCTCCCCACTAGTTATCATTGCTCCGATGACTGCTGCTATCGGTATGACCCTTGTTGTGGTCCCTCGGTTGAACATAATCATTATTTCTCTCTAATAATTTAGCCATGTTGACAACATCTGAATACAGAGAAAATTTATGAGAGATAAGGTATTGACGAATTTCGGGTTTTAGACCTCTAAGAAACATCTGTGTCATAAGTTCCTCATTTTCTACCAAATGAGGTGTAAGCCAATCGTACTTTTATTCTTTGTATTTTTATTCATGTTCGTCAAAGTATAGTTTAGAATAATTAGTAATGTAGAATAAGTTCATTAAATAATTAGTTAGTTAAATTTCCTAGATAATCTTATCACCACGCTTAAAATTGTTCAATATCTACTCACAATTATTTTTGATGGTATTTCAGGAACTTAACAAGATCATGGATTGGAGTCGCAAGGAAGAAATAAGAAAAAACAGAGGCTAATTGCAGAACACTAGCTTATCGAGGTGGGCCCTACAAGCTTATTACCCTACGAAGTGGGTCTCCCAATCTCATTGACAATTGTGCATATCCGCAGGGGTGGGATTTATGTATTACCCCAAATGGCCAAGGGGTCTTAAGTCCATAAATAGATTGCATGTCTGGTCGGAGACGGACTTATAAGAAATAATACCCCAATGAGGCGGGGTCCTAAATATGAACCATCAAGCTCGGCATTTACATCACGTTTACACCACTCCTATTTCTTCCCCAACTGAAACCTCACTCCCATACATCTTCAATACATTCATATACCCACATTTTGGCAAGTTAATACCCACCTTACCACTTCATTAGCACACTCACCCACTACTTTACTCCATTACTCCACCCCATAAGTTTCTCCATCACACCATCTCTATAAATTCATTCCCTCACAACCCAATTTAACCACATACATTCAACTCAAACTCAGAAAGCTACGAATTAGGGTTATTCTTGGGGAAAGTTATACATCAATTGAGAGTGAGTAACATGTCTTTCAATTCCTCACTTTCTATCACCATAGTTTACGCGAATTCATCATGTTTGGGGGGATTGAACATCACGCACACCAAGTTTTCGAAAGATTGCATAAGTGAAGTTTAGGGGGAATATTGTTGTTAAAGCTTCCTGATTTCAATTCAATGGCATCTAAACCCATATCAAAAAGGAAACGTGGACAAAGTTCTGGAACCACACCACCATCACAAACCTTCGTCCGACGCAAATTCATAAGTGTTGCCACCAAACGACTTCTACGATTACATGGTGTCAAAAACACTCACACCAGAGCGGGGGTTGACACAGAACCATGTCGATGGTGAAATGATGTAACAGATATATCAAAAAGGGTGGAATAAGTTCACGGAAGAACCCAAGGTCACAGTTATAAGTGTGGTCAAAGAATTTTACGCTAACGTCGAGGATAAGGCCCCATTCAATTCTTTTGTGCGGGGAAGATTAGTCCCTTTCAGTTTAGATGCCATCAACACCCACTACCAGTTACGAGTGCCTAGACATTGCCAGTATGCTCACTTACGTGATCATGATCCTGATTATGAGGTTATTATGAATGAAATGACAAAACCGGGTACCATGGGATCAAAAAGGAGGCACTCTCAAAGGAATCTCAATGTTTTATGACAAGATATGGTATACATTCATGTGCGCCAAGTTGTTTCCATCCACACACACGTCAGATGTGACCAAAGAGAAGGCATTGCTCTTGTATGCCATTGTACAAAATTTCATCATCGACGTGGAGGGCGATAATAAGTTTTTCAATTCGACGATGCTTACAAAGACCATTCTCAAGAGGCTTGCCACACCCATCACTCATTTATGGGTTGTGTAGGAAAGCGGGAGTTAGATGGTCCGATGATGAGATCACCTAGATGCCGCTTCAGACACTGGATTCAAGAATGATAGCACGTTATCCGTTATGGCCAGGTGGCGAGTCGCATCCTAGAGGATTAGGCTTTATATTTCCATCAGCTTCGGAGGATGAGGCGGACGCTTCCGATAGCTCGGATGACGAAGAGTTCCAGGGGGCGGCACCAATGGGAGAGCAAGGAAAAGAGGAAATACCACAGCCCGAGGCTATATCTAGCCCTCAGTTCCTCAACTTTGAATGACAAGTAGATGAGCACAACAAGGAAGCACGAAGAGAGATGCGGCGACTCGCAGCAAGGCAGGACCACTTGTTTGAAGCCATAAATCTATCATTCGCCTCATTGAACGCGACGCTCCAATGCTTCAATCCCAATGCAAAATTCCCATACCAGTAGCCAGCCCCAATACCAAGGTTTCCACTAAGTGACTCTGATGAAGATGAACACACACCACCACCCCAGGCTTAAGTGCTTACAGGGAAGTCCTCATATTTTTATTGTTATATCTATACAATGAGGGCATTGTAATTTCAAGTTTAGGGGATTTAGTTTCGTGTTTGCATATTTAAATGTTTTCATATTTTATTTCTTTAGATAGGTTTGCATATGTTAGTTCATTGTTTAGTTTTAGGATTATTAAATGTTGCATTTATGTAATCATGTAGTTGCATAGTAGCTTAGGATCATAAATAGTTTTTATTTATTTTTGCATTCATGTTATGTTTTCCATACATACATATATATAAAAAAATAGTTAAGTATTGTGTTATTTTGCATATGTCCAGCAATTGTTATAGTTCATTTTATTTTGACCAATGATGAGATTGGGATTAAGTAGACAAGTACGGTACTGATTATTAGAACCTTGATGTAGTTTCTGTTATGAATTGGATCTTGTGCTTGTTTGAAACTAGTATAAAAAGGGTAGCACGTTAATAACATCTGTGTCGACTGATTAGTTTAAATTGACACATAAGAAATTTCTAAAGGATAATGTTAGCTTAAATGAAAGAATAATGAGGATAGACAGTGAAGACGAAGAATTAGGCAAGAACTTAAGTTTGGGGTTAAAAGTGGGGTATATAAGCTTCTTAAAAAAAGTGAATAATTGAGTCTTGTAGTGGGTTAAGATGAATCATGAAAAGCACTCCCCATAAACAAAGGCATGAGATGGAGCGTAAAACGCACTCACTATCTATGAATAAAAAAGTGGAATAAAATAGAAATTAAGAGCAAAAAGTCCCCATGATTAAAAAAAAGAAAAAGAAAAGAAAGTATAAGTACCCTATATATACACCTTTAATATTGGTAATTATTTGATTTTAGTTGTATCTTGTCTGTTTTTGAAATTCTTGAGTTTTAACTATATAATGCCTTCAAAGAGACTTGTTATGTATTAAATTTTGAATTTATATCAGTTAGCATGGATATTAAGCACGTACACACTATACCATTAATAATAGTGTAAGATTCAATGATTAGTGAGGGATTATTGATTAGTTTTGATATGACGTGTCGTCGTGTTTGCTTGATTTCTCTGAGGTCGGTTAAATATTTTGATTTTGTGATGACTGATGGATGTGTAGGCATATAGGTTAGATGCATTACATATCATTGCATTGCATTGCATAGTATGTTAGTTTGTTTTGTGCTCGAGGACTAGCACGATTTAAGTTTGGCATATTTTGATATGTGGGTTTTATACCCACGAATCGGTTCCTAATTCAAGCTTAATCGGTGTTAATTCCTTATTTTTTATGTTCGTTTTTACTTATTTATTATTATTTTGTGTATAGGTTTGGTGGTGTGACATTTGATCAAAATGGGTACAATTATGGAAAAAACTTACCAAGTTTGGATCTTATGATGACCATCTAGTAGAAGCCATATCCGTTGGAGCGGGCCTTTTTATGCCTTACACCCCCGCTGGGGCGGGGGTCTGGGGCAGATAGTGGTTTATTTGATTTCAAATACTGCAAGAAGTAAGTTTAAGTAATTGGAATGGCTTGGGACTCATATTAATGTGGAATTTCAATCAGAATGCATGTCTTAGAGTTATATTTGTCATAAAATAACAAGATTGAGGGAGATGAGGCAACACAAGGCAATTATCAGAGCTAGAAGATAGATTTTTAGAGCAAGCATTTGAGGAAGATAATTGAAGGATTTTCGTATCCATTGCGAATTGGACTGAAGAAAAGTGTGGTTCTGGATTTTTTCTTTTCTTTTAGTTTATAATTGTAAGTGGAAGGATAATATCTTTAATTTATTCAGTTTTTATTTCATTAATAATGAACAAATCACTTTTAAGGCCTATGATGGATCTTTAAGTGGAATGATGGTTATGTAACTTTGATTTTCAGTTTAATAAGTTATTCCTCAGTTTATCTATATTAATTTATGCTTGAATTTATGAATTTCCTGATCAACAATTATTTATGGACTTATATGGATTAGAAAGAGGAAGTACGAGTCTAAACTTAGTTAATATAGAATGTGTTCTTGAATTTTGTGAATGAGCAGAATCTTGATGAATGTTAGGGTAGAGATATGTTTAACATCGCATGTAATCGAATAGAGAACTTGAACTTAAAACTTCTTTGATTGTAATTCACATAGAGATATAGTGAGTTAGTTAATTAAGGCGTTTAACTTAATTCTATCTAAATTGTGAATTTAAGTTAATATGGTGTTAGTGTATTGAGAGGTGGCTAATTCTACTATCGTGTTTGTGATTAATAAACTGGGATAGTGATTTAAACTAGAATAAAGTGTAATAATTAGAGTGAAGCTTAGGGTGAAGTTGTAAGCCTAATTCTCCAATACTTATTTAGAAATTCAGTTTTTGAGATTTGGGATTGTTTTGTGATCTTAATATTTTTAATAATTTTATTTTTATATTTTTAATCCTTAAATTAGATAGTTTAATAAAATTGAGATTAATAGGAATTGGTAATTTCGAGGTTGAAATTCAAACTAATTTCTCTGTGGGAACAATACTCTACCTACTATTATATTACTTGTTGACCACGTATACTTGCGTGTTAAGCATAATTAAATTTTACCCAACAAGTTTTTGGCCTCATTGTTTGGGATTATTAGTATAGATTTTAATATTTTGTGATATCATTTTAATTAGTCCAGTTATACTTAAACATTTTTTCTTTTTGTTTTGTTTGTTCTTATTTCATGTTTTTGAAGTTGGTTTATGCAAACTCGATCCAAAAATCCAGACTTGCTTCCTTTTGAGGACGACATTGAGAGACGGTTTCAAAGGCTAAGTAAGTGGATTAAGGAAACAAGGGTAGACTTCGAGAATTCTAAAAAAAAAGGAATGGTTGCAGAAGACCAGAAAGCGTTGAGGGACTTTGCTACACCCAAGGTGACTGAACTGCAGTCGAGTATCACCAGGCCTCCTATAGTTGTGAACAGATTTGAAATCAAGCCTGGGACTATTCAGATGATCCAAAATTTGGTTTAGTTTGGGGGTTTGGCAAATGTTGAACTGAATGAACACCTAGTCGGCTTCTTGGAGATTTGTGACACCTTCAGGTATAATGGGGTGTCGGATTATGCAGTTAGACTTCGTTTGTTCCCATTCACTTTATGGGACAAGGCGAAGAGTTGGTTACACTTTCTACTACCAGGATCAATAACTACATGGGAAGACCTCGCTTAAAAATATCTAGCAAAATTTTTCCCACCAGCGAAAACTGCAAAAATGAGGAATGAGATAACTATGTTTGAACAACAACATGGGGAATCACTATATGAGGCATGGGAAAGATACAAGGAATTTATTAGAAAGAGACCGCATCACGGATTGCCTAAGTGGTTGCAGATGAACACATTTTACAATGGGTTGAACGAAAATCTCAGGACAAGTATTGATGTAGCTTCGGGTGGAGCATTTATGGCAAAAAGTTTTGAGGAGGCATATCAATTGATAAAGATAATGGCAGCTAACAACTACCAGTGGCCCATGGTAATAATGACACAAGCTAAGGCAATTGGAGTGTTAGAATTAGATGGAGTGACAACACTAGCAGCGTAGATTTCAGCGCTCTCTAAGAAGGTGGATGCTTTGTCAGGGGTACAGACTCAACAGGTTGCAGTTATTTGTAAATTGCGCACGAGTGAACATCCTACAGAACAATGTGCAATCAACCCAGCGTCAGTGCAATTTATGGGTAGCTACAACAGGATTCCATAGAACATGTACCAGAATGCATACAATTCGGGGAATAGAAATCATCCTAATTTTTCATGGAGCAATAATCAGCATCATTAAGCTCAACGACCATCTTATCCCACAGGATTTCAGAATCAACATCAACAACCATCTCAACATCAAGAGAGGAAATCAGATTTAGAGGAGTTATTGTCAAAGTATATAACGAACAATGAGGCAGCCATGAAATCACAAGCAGTAGCCATCAAGAATTTAGAAAATCAGATGGGACAAATTTCCTTAGCATTGAAGAATAGACCACAAGGGACTCTACCAAGTGACACCGAAAGAAATCCGAATGGAAATTATAAACAATGTCATGCAATCACTTTGAGAAGTGGAAAACATCTAGATGGGAAAAGTGCAGAAAATTCAGTTAGAACAGTTGGCAAAGTTGATGAGAACAAAGTGGTTGAAGAAAAATAGGGTGAGGAAAAGCAAGTTAAGCAAACAAAGTTAGATGGCAAGATAATTGTGTATCCTCCACCACCGTTTCAACAGAGAGTCCAAAAGCAGAAATTAGATAAGCAATTTTCAAAAATTTTGGAAGTTTTTAAGAAACTTCAGATTAACATCCCTTTTGCAGAAGCCCTAGAGCAGATTCCAAGTTATGTGAAATTTTTGAAGGGTATTCTGTCTAGAAAAAAAAAGTTGAAAGATTTTGAAACTGTGGCATTAACAGAGGAGTGTAATGCAGCTTTACAACAAAAATTGTCACCAAAGTTGAAAGATCCAAGGAGTTTTACCATTCCATGGACAATTGGGAACACGTTGTTCAACAAGTGTTTATGTGATTTGGGAGCAAGTGTAAACCTTATGCCATTATCAATTTATACAGAATTAGGTCTACCCATTCCAAACCCTATGAACATCTCATTGAAGTTAACGGATAGGTCAGTCACGTACTCGAGAGGCATTGTAGAGGACATTTTGGTCATGGTTGAAAAATTTATATTCCCCACAGATTTCATAATTCTGGATTTTGAGGAAGATAAGAACATCCCAATCATCTTAGGGAGATCGTTCTTGGCTACGGGTAGGATGCTCATCGATGTACAAAAAGGTGAACTAACTATGAGGGTCCAAGATCAAGAAGTAAAGTTCAATGTTTTCAAGGCCATGAAATTCCTTACGGATGAAGAAGAGTGTTTTAAGATGGATATCATTGATCAGATAATCAACGAAGACATGGGTAAAAGTTTGGCTAACAATCCATTGGAAACGGCATTATTGGGAGATGAAGATTTAAATGATCCGGAGTTTGTGGATTACTTGCAGATGTTAGACTCTCCGCCACGAGTTAGCAGATTTAAAGCACCATTTGAACCATTGCACGTGGAGGAAAGAGCCACAACAAGGATGAAACCTTCATTGGAGGAGCCACCTGCTCTTGAGCTAAAGCCACTCCCTAAACACCTCATGTACGCGTATTTAGGCACTTCTAATACTTTACATGTTATTATTTCTGTTGCGCTTAAGGAATTGCAGGAAAGTAAGTTATTGAGAGTGCTTGGATAACATAAATCAACTATAGGATGGACAATTACATATATTAAAGGAACCAGCCCATCCATTTGCATGCACAAAATTCTAATGGAAGAGGATGCAAAGCCAACGGTGGAGCAACAAAGACGGCTCAACCCAATTATGAAGGAAGTTGTGAAGAAAGAAATACTGAAATGGTTAGACGCAGGTATCATATACCCAATTTTCGACAGTAAATGGGTCAGTCCAGTTCAATGTGTGCCAAAAAAATGAGGAATGACCCTGGTACAAAATGATGACAACGAGCTAATTTCGACGAGGACAGTGATTGGTTGGAGGGTTTGCATGGATTACAGGAAGATGAATAAGGCGACCTACAAAGATCATTTTCCATTGCCTTTTATTGACTAGATGTTGGATAGATTAGCGGGCCACGAATTTTACTGCTTATTCGATGGGTATTCGGGGTATAACCAGATAGTCATTGCTCTTGAAGATCAAGAGAAGACCACTTTCACGTGCCCATACGGCACATTCGCATTCAAGAGAATGTCCTTCGGCTAGTGTAATGCACTTGTTACCTTCCAACGTTGTATGATGGCAATCTTTTCGGATATGATGGAGAAAAATGTGGAAGTCTTCATGGATGACTTTTTTGTCTATGGAGATGATTTTGATTCATGTTTGGAGAACATCGTGAAATTTTAGTAGGCATACTTAGAGGGGGAGGGGGGTTTGAATAAGTGTGGGAATAAACGTTGTTAGACTTTTGATTCAATAAAATTCTTTTGGATATTCAATGCAAGAGGCTGGATTCTAAATCCTTATAGATTATAAAGTTAAGACAAGATGATGAGTTGATGTAAGAATTTCTAAAATGCTTAATTTAGACATTTAGCCTTTTTCAGAATGTGATTATGTGAAAAAAATTTGCTAAATTAGTTTTGTAAATTTATAGATATAAAATACATCCTGCTGGATAGATAACCGAATGATGAGATAATTTAGCACAATAAGCAATCACATGAACACAAGGAATTTTTATGTGGTTTAGCCCCTATCCTCTATTCTAGTGGTCTAATCCACGTCTAATACCAACTAGTATTGGAGACTCTCTTTATTAATTAACTTTGTTTACAATTAAACCCCTTTATAGGAAAAGTTTCATAACGTTTGAGTACTTATACTCCCCGAGAACCTTTGCTCCCCGTGCACCTATGCACCCTTAAGAACCTATGCTTCCTTGAACTTGCTTGCAAAACCCCTAATCCAACCCGGATTAGAATCCTTAGACTAACAACTTAGTCTACCACATGTTTAAAGAATTGATCAAATATATGACAACAAAATAAACTATGATCAAAGCAATAATTATATCAATAATTCAAGGCTCAACTAATATGCAATGATAAATATGAAAGATAAAGATATCACCGATTTATGCACAAGATAGAAAGTTGGAAAATTATCAGAAAACTTGAAGTGTAGCAGCCTTTTAATTTTTCTTCACAGTTGTAAACTTTTAAGCCTCTAAAATATATATGTGAAGAGAATTTTAGAATAGTTTTAACGCTATGTATCTTAATGTTTTCTCTCTCTCTCTCTCTCTCAAAGCCACGACTGATCATCATTTTATATTCATAAAAAGTCTTGTAGCCTTTGCTAATTAAAATTGTATTGATTTCGTAAATCTCCATATATTTGTCCGTTAAAATTAAGCACATGATATATTAGTTGGAGATTTAATTAATTAAGGAGCATGTGAGTCAATCAACTTAATATTTTGATTGAATAAAATAGTTGGATATTCATATAGCTTCAAACAAGAAGATTTATATAACCTACTATTATCTCTCTTGATAGCTAATATCAAACACTAAATGATTTGGTAAACCCACAAACTTTTAGCACGTGAGTGACTCAAAATTCCTACCTCTTAAACATTATCCAATGCTCATGCCTTTTGATTCCCATAATATATGCCTATCACCTAATTTCAAATCACCTGATTTTAAGTAATGATTATTTCTTAATCTAGATTTATTTCAACTAGACAATGATATACATATAGCTAATTTCAAGGTGAGATCAATTTGAAACATCCATATTTATGAGAACATCCAATTAATATGGAATCAATTTAAAAACTTTAATTATGAAATAAAGATATCAATTAGATTTACATTTACTACTAATAGATGGCAATTAAGATTTCATCATTTAAGAATATTTCCATATTAATTTTATATGCCCAATTGATTTGTTCCATGATAAATTAATTACTTTCATAATTATTTTCATTTAATGTATATCTTTCCATATTAATTTTAAAAGCTCAATTAATTTATATATTACTTTCATGATTATGGAAAACCTAATAATATATAATCCATATCCTAATATTTATGGAAACAATCTTGGTTAGAGATATTAAAGATAATGATATTTTTAAAACTTATTTACTAACCAACTCCATCAATTATGTGAATTATCAATATTTATAAAATATTTCCATATTTATTTTGAAATCCCAATTTATTTAGATTTGCCCTCACTAATTAGCTTTTCAAAAATTACTCCAATTAATTGATCCATGCTAATTGATTCTAAAGATATGAATATTTATTTTCTTAATCAATTTTATGGAAAGATTAATCAATTAATAAATCATTGAAAAAATAATGAATAACTCAATCCCAAGATATATGGTATAGATTTATATAAAGAATCAAAATCTATTTTAAATTAATTCCTTTAATTATATGAATGTTTCAAAATTAGTTTTCAAAAATTACTCCAATTATTGATCCATGATAATTGATTCGGAAGATATGAAAATTTGATTTGCTTAATAAATTTTAAGTAAAGTTCAATAAATAAATCATGGAAAGCATAAGGAGTAAATCAATCCCAAGATATGTGCTATAGATTTATTAAATCCTTTAATTATGGGAAGACTTCAAAATTAGCTTTTAAAAAATTACTCTAATTTAATTAATATTTGATCCTTATTAATTTTGAAAGATTAATTAAATATTTTCATAATTAATCTTTAAATAATTAATCATTTTAATTTATTCCAAAATTAATTAATTATGCAATGCAATGCAAATTCTAGAGCCTTGATTGAGAAATAATTAAAGTTGGCATCTTACATTTATTTCCTAATGACTCAAGCAATTCTTCAAACCTTCATGTCTTCAATCCTTTAATAAATCAAAGCTTCAAGAATTCTTTTAATATCTTGTAAATGCATGAGTAAATATTTTAGTATAATAGGAAAGTCATCATCAAACCCTAAGGTTGGAATGTGACCAAGTCAACATTCTCCCCCTTTTTGATGATGACAATATAATAATTATGGCTCCCCCTAAAATCATGCATATATTAAAATATTCTTGACATGATAGACTAAGAACATAAAGTTAGGCAAGAGATATTCAATATGCACTCATCTTGTACCTTAATCTGTTTCAACATGATTAGACAACACATATCATAATTTCTCTCCCCCTTTGTCATCAATCAAAAAGAATAACATATGATTTTTCTCCCCCTTCGTCATTAATCAAAAAGGAAGGAAGGACATTGAAAAATTATGTATACCCGTAGAAAGAATCATGGTTGCTTTTAAGGACTAACAATAGTTAGCAAATATGTGTCTAAGATTCTTTTCTGTTAACCCAAGTGATTAAAAAGTTTAAATATTTTCTTCATAAAGTAAGCTAACCACATAGATTCAAGTAAACAATCATACCTTCATATTTAGTTACCTCTACATCAATACCTTTATCATATGATATGAATTGAATTGACATACTCATTTGTGTAGCCTTTGATTTAAATTTCCCACACTCAAACCTTTTGATTAACTCTTTTTTTGTATTGTGTTTGATGTATATATGTCATCCTTTATTTTCTTTATTTAGAGTCCCAAACAAAACTAGTTAAGTTCTCTCATTAAGCTTATGTCGAACTCCTCCTGCATACACTTAGAAAATAACTAACAGAGAAACTCATTAGTAGCACCAAATATTATATTGTCTACATATATTGGCATAATGATAGAATCTTTATTTTTATGTCTAAATAATATAGAATCGATTTTACCTTGAGTGAAACCATTTAAGATGAGATACTTACTTAACCTCTTGTATTACTTGGAACTTGTTTAAACTTGTCTTGATTTGGGTAGTTCTCATACTCAAATCTGGGAGTAATATATTCAATAATATTCTCGGGTGGATGACATTTAAGATACTTTGCTGCTTTCGGCATTTCAAGTTTCTTTTCTAAGAATATGGTTTGTTGTTTCTTCTTACTGACGAATTCAGTTTGCTCCTTTGGCTTACTCAGTCTGTTTATTTTGAGAAGGACCTTTGTCTTTGAGATCTACCTAAAATAATTCATCATTTTGGTACCCATAACTTTTTGGATCCTTTTGGGTTAGTCACATACAAATCACTTTTCTTAATCCACACACTTTTAACTTTCATATTCCTTTTATTTGATGAACAATCTAAATGTCCCTTTAAGCCACATGTTTTACAAATAGTGAAAGGAGAGCAATAATTTAATTTTAAATGTGATTTAGATTTTAAAATTTTTACATCACTCTTTTTATGTGTTGGATTATAGCCAATTTATTTTTTAAAGCTAGGTCTTTGTTTACCCAACATAACAGATAAATTTTCTTCCCCTTGGATAAATTTAGCCAATGATAATTTTAGTGAGTCTATTTCTATTTTTAGTTCATTCGCAGAAGGATTTTTAATATGAGAATCATCATTAAAAGCATCAATACAAACATCTCTCATTGCTATTCCTTTGTTTAAATTTTCAACTTCTGTATTTAAATCATTAACCTTGTTGGAAAGAAATTTGTTATGATTTTCTAAAAAAAATCATTTTTAGTAATTAAAATATTTTCTTCTAGTGATGATGTATCTTGTTCAACTTTTTTCTTTTCATCAATTAATATATCAACATCAGTCATTAAAGTATTTACTAAGTCTTTTAAGTATACATTCTTTTCTCTTAATTTTTTATTTTCTTGTTTCAAGAGATTATAATCAGAAATGGTTCCCTCGCTCGATTCATCATTTGATTCATTGTCGATTCCCATGAATCATACTTGGGCTATTTCTTTGTTTGCATCAACTTCCACTTCGGACTCATCATCACTCCAAGTAATAAATGTTTTGTTCCTTTTGTTATCCTTATAGCTTAGTTTGCCTTTGTTCATTATTTTGAAGCAATCCTTTTTGAAATGGCACGGGCCTCCGCATTCAAAGCAAGTGTCTTCATTTTGCTTTCCCTTAAATTTGTTTGAAGTTATTGCATTCTTTCTCTTAATCTTTCTTTGTAACAACCCTTTGAGCCTTTTTAAAAGTTTTGCAATTTCCTCATCTGAATCGTCCTCTAGCTCTTCTTCATCACCTATAATAAGGGCTAGAACCTTCTTTCGAGGAGTATCTTCCTCATCATCATATCTCTTTAATTGATGTTCAAATTCTTCTAACTCACCAAATATAGTTAATGTATTTATAGAAGAAATATTAGGAGAATCTTGAAGTGTTATAACTTTAGAAGCAAACCTCTTGGGCATAGCCCGAAGTAACTTAAGGTTGATCTCACTTTGTGGAATTTATTTATCAAGAAGCTTCATGGAATTCATTAGTACTAGGAACCTTGCTTGTGCCTCATTGATAGTTTCATCTTTCTCAAGCTTGAACATTTCATAAACATGCGTGAACATACTAAGCTTGACTTCTCTTACTTTCGATGTACCTTCATGGCTTACTTTTAAAGTATCCCAAATCTCCTTAGCCGTGTTGCATGAGGAAACTTTGTCACTTTAGGATTGCACCAATCCACTAAGGAGTGTGTTCATTGCTTTTGAATCATAGGAGACCATGTGAGTTTCGGTTGGGTCCATTTTCATTAAGGTCTTCAGAGTACCATCTTTTTTTCTTGGAATAACAGGACCATTCTCCACGACCCACCATTCCCATGGGTCTCTTTTAAGAAATATCATCATTTGAAACTTCCAGAAGTTGTAATTTTCAGCTCCATGAAGTAGTGGAGGGCTAATAGTTGATTGACCTTCTTGAATGATGTTCCCAAGTTGTGTCATGCTAGAATCTTTCCCTACAAGTCACCTTTAAGACCAGGATAAGTAGAGTCAAGCTCTGATACTAAATGAAATTTAAGTAGGCACACTTAGAAGGGGGGGTTGAATAAGTGTTGGAATAAACGTTGTCAATTTTTTGATTCAATAAAAATTCTTTTGGATATTTAATGCAGGAGGCTGGATTATAAATCCTTATAGATTAAAAAGTTAAGACAAGATGATGAGTTGATGTAAGACTTTCTAAAATGCTTAATTTAGAGACTTAGCCTTTTTCAGAATGTGATTATGTGAAAACAATTTGCTAAATTAGTTTTGTAAATTTATAGATATAAAATGCAGCTTACTGAATAGATAGCCGGATGATGAGATAATTTAGCACAATAAGAAATCACGTGAACACAAGGAATTTTTACGTGGTTCAGCCCCTATCTTCTATTCTAGTGGCCTAATCCACGTCCAATACCAACTAGTATTGGAGAATCTCTTTATTAACTAACTTTGTTCACAATTAAACCCCTTTACAAGAGAAGTTTCATAACCTTAGAGTACTTATACTCCCCGATCACCTTTACTCCCCGTGCACATTTGCTCCCCGTTCACCTATGCACCCTTAAGCACCTACTCTTCTTTGAACTTGTTTGCAAAACCCCTAATCCAACCCGGATTAGAATCCTTAGACCAACAACTTAGTCTACCACATGTTTAGAGAATTGATCAAATATATGACAACAAAATAAACTATAATCAAAACAATAATTATATCAATAATTCAAGGCTCAAATAATATGCAATGATCAATATGAAAGATAAAGATATCATCGATTTATTCACAAGATAGAAAGTTGGAAAATTATCAGAAAACTTGAAGTACAGCAGCCTTTTAATTTTTCTTCACAGTTGAAAATTTTAAGCCTCTAAAATATATATGTGAAGAGAATTTCAGAATAGTTTTAACGCTATGTATCTTAATGTTTTCTCTCTCTCTCAAAGCCACGACTGACCATTATTTTATATTCATAAAAAGTCTTATAGCCGTTGCTAATTAAAATAGTATTGATTTCGTAAATCTCTATATATATGTCAGTTAAAATTAAGCACATGATATATTAGTTGGAGATTTAATCAATTAAGGAGCATGTGAGTCAATCAGCTTAATATTTGATTGAATAAAATAGTCGGATATTCATATAGCTTCAAACAAGATGATTTATATAACCCACTAATATCTCTCTTGATAGGCTAATATCAAGCACTAAATGATTTGGTAAATCCACTAACTTTTAGCACGTGAATGACTCAAAATTCCTGCCTCTTAAACATTATCCAATGCTCATGCCTTTTGATTCCCATAATATATGCCTATCACCTAATTTCAAATCACCTAATTTTAAGTAGTGATTATTCCTTAATCTAGATTTATTCCAACCAGATAATGATAGACATATAGCTAATTTCAAGGTGATATCAATTTGAAACATCCATATTTATGAAAACATCTAATTAATATGGAATCAATTTAACAAATTTAATTATGAAATAAAGATATCAATTAGATTTACATTTACTAAATAGATGACAATTAAGATTTCATCATTTAAGAATATTTCCATATTAGTTTTATATGCCCAATTGATTTGTTCCATGATAAATTAATTACTTTCATAATTATTTTCATTTAATGTATATCTTTCCATATTAATTTTGAAAGCTCAATTAATTTATATATTACTTTCATTATTATGGAATACCTAATAATAGATAATCCATATCCTAATATTTATGGAAACAATCTTGGTTAGAGATATGAAAGATAATGATTTTTTAAAACTTATTTACTTACCAACTCCATCAATTATGGGAAGTATCAATATTTAAAAATATTTCTATATTTATTTTGAAATCCCAATTTATTTAGATTTGCCCTCACTAATTAGCTTTCCAAAAATTATTCCAATTAATTGATCCATGTTAATTGATTCTAAAGATATGAATATTTATTTGCTTAATCAATTTCATGAAAAGTTCAATCAATTAATAAATCATGGAAAAAATAATGAATAACTCAATCCCAAGATATATGGTATATATTTATATAAAGAATCAAAATCTATTTTAAATTAATTCTTTTAATTATAGGAATGTTTCAAAATTAGGTTTTCAAAAATTACTCCAATTATTGATCCATGATAATTGATTCGGAAGATATGAAAATTTGACTTGCTTAATAAATTTTAAGGAAAGTTCAATCAATAAATCATGGAAAACATAACGAGTAAATCAATCCCAAGATATGTGCTATAGATTTATTATATCCTTTAATTATTGGAAGGCTTCAAAATTAGCTTTTCAAAAATTACTCCAATTTAATTAGTATTTGATCCTTATTAATTTTGAAAGCTTAATTAAATATTTTCATAATTAATCTTTAATTAATTAATCATTTTAATTTATTCCACAATTAATTAATGATGTAATGCAATGCAAATCCTAGAGCCTTGATTGAGAAATAATTAAAGCTAGGTTCTTACATTTATTTCTTAATGACTCAAGCAATTCTTCAAGCCTTCGTGTCTTCAATCCTTTAATAAATCAAAGCTTCAAGAATTCTTTTAATATCCTGTAAATGCATGAGTAAACATTTTAGTACAATAGGAAAGTGATCATCAAAACCTAAGGTTGGAATATGACCAAGTCAACACTTGGTGATGGTTTTAAAGAGATGCACAGAAACAAATTTGGTACTTAACTGGGAAAAGTGCCATTTCATGGTTGAGGAAGGAATAATTTTGGGTCACATGGTTTTAGCAAAAGGATTAGAGGTTGATAAAGCAAAGCTTGAAACGATTGAAAATCTTCCACCACCAACTTCATTTAAGGGAATCTGTAGCTTTCTAGGACATTCCGAGTTCTATAGGAGATTTATAAAAGTTTTCTATAAGATTGCAAAACCATTGTGCAGTCTTTTAGAGAAAGATTCAGTTTTTAAGTTTAATGAAGATTGTAAGTTGGCATTCGAGCTATTGAAGAAGAAATTGACTACAACTCCAGTTATCGTCGCACCGAATTGGACAATGCCGTTAGAGTTAATGTGTGATGCCAGCGACTATGCGGTTGGGGCTGTCTTGGGTTAACACCGAGAGAAGGTATTTCATGCCATATACTATGCAAGTAAGACACTTACGGAGACCCAAATGAATTACACAACTACGGAAAAGGAATTGCTTGCAGTAGTATATGCCTTTTAAAAATCGGGGCATATTTGATCGGAACAAAGGTGGTAGTTTATATAGATCACTCGGCTATTCGGTACTTAATTTCAAAAAAAAAAGATGCTAAGCCATGCCTTATCAGATGGATTCTTCTTCTATAGGAATTTGACTTGGAAATAAAAGATATAAAGGGATGGAGAATCAAGTTGCAGATCATTTATGGAGGCTAGAAAATCAGGGTAAAGATGAAGAGGATAAATGTGTAATCAATTATTCATTTCCGGATGAGCAACTATTTGGAGTCAATGCGGAATTTCCATGGTACGCAGATTTCGCTAATTATATAGTGAGCAACATCCTTCCCCCAGATCTTACACGTCAATAAAAAAAAAAATTCCTGCATGACGTCAAGTGTTATATGTGGGATGAGCCATACCTATTTAAACAGTGCACCGACAAGATGATTAGAAGGTGTGTGCCATATAGCAAGATGAATAATATTTTGCATGAATGTCATTCGTCTGCATACGGGGAACATTACGAAAGTGAGAGAACAACAACGAAAGTTCTTCAAGCCGGGTTCTATTGGCCTACATTATTTAAAGATGCTCACCAGTTCGTAAAAAGCTGTGATAGATGTCAAAGGGTGGGTAACATATCGAAAAGGAATGAGATGCCACTACAAACAATCTTAGAAGTTGAGATTTTTGATGTATGGGCATGGATTTTATGGGGCCATTCCCTTCCTCGTTAAATAATCAGTACATCTTTCTTACGGTTGAATATGTATCAAAATATGTTGAAGCCATAGCACTCCCAATTAACGATGCTAAAGTGGTTCTTAAATTCTTGCAACGCAGAATATTTTTACAAGATTTGGCATGCTAAGAGCTATTATAAGTGATGAAGGTAGTCACTTCTATAACAGATCATTTATAGCCTCTTGGCAAAATACGGGGTCAACCATAAGGTGGCGATAGCATATCATCCCAAAACAAGTGGGCAAGCTGAAGCTTCAAACAAGGAGGTGAAGAGAATCATATAAAAGGTGGTAAACCCGAATAGAAAGGACTAGTCTCTCAGATTGGATGATGCATTGTGGGCCTACCGAGCTGCGTACAAAACACAAATTGGTATGTCACCATATCAATTGGTCTACGAAAGCATGTCACCTGCCTGTGGAGTTACAACACAAAGCGTACTGGGCTATTCAGAAACTTAACTTCGATCAAGCAACTATGGGTGAAAAAAGACTACTTTAGTTAAATGAGCTTGATGAATTCTGACTTTAAGCTTACGAGAACTCTAAGTTATACAAAGAAAAAGTCAAGAAATGGCACGACCAAAAATCATGAAAAGAAAGTTCAAACTGGGGCAATCAGTTCTACTGTTCAACTCAAGGTTGAGGTTGTTCCCAGGGAAGCTAAAATCACGATGGTCGGGTCCATTTACCATCAAAAGAGTTTTCTCACATGGCACCGTTGAACTCTACAGTAGGAATCCATTGGAAACATTCAAGGTCAACGGTCAAAGGCTAAAGTATTATTGGGGTGGCGATTCCAATACGGATGTAATCACAATCATACTAGCCGACGTATCGTAAATTGGGAGTAGTTAGGCTGAACGACTTAAAATCAAGTGATAATTGGGAGGCAACCCAATAGTACTTTTATTCTTCGTATTTTAATTCATGTTCGTCAAAGTATAGTTTAGAATAATTAGTAATATAGAATAAGTTCATTAAATAATTAGTTAGTTGCATTTCCTAGATAATCTTATCATAATGCTTAAAATTGCTCAATATCTACTCAAAGTTATGTTTGATGGTATTTTAGGAACCTAATATGATCATGGATTGAAGTCGCAAGGAAAAAATTAGAAAAACAGAGGCTAATTGTAGAACACTAGCTCGCTGGTATGGGCCCTACAAGATTATTACCCCGTGGGGCAAGGGTCTCCCAATCTTACGTTGACGATTAATGCATGCCCCTTTGATGCGAGATTTACAAGCCTATTATGTGACGCCCCCAAAATAGGTATACATCACCTATTCTGAGTTTCCAAATACATGGTACAGAATACAAATACAATCTTAAATATGCAACATGAGCTGTGAGTTTTAATACAAATATTGTCTTCAAGACAATATTAAAACTCAAAATAAGTCTTCAATACATTTATTAACACACTATTTCATAGAATAGTAAGGACTACTAATGCTATCGTCTGGACCATCACTCTGTTCCCCAACTAGTCCCTGCTACGTTCTCATTTCCTGAAGAGAACAATGAAAGTAAAAGGGTGAGCTTAACTAGCCCAGTAAAAAATATTATGACTAAGATAATGCAAAATAAATTATCATTAGCCTTCAACAATGTTAAACTGATAAAATATAATAGATATCAAGTTTAACTGCAGTGGAACAAGCAATCCATTAAAAGAGTCAAGTAGAGAATAAAATCTATTATCTTTTATGATTTAAAATGTTTTTCATCACTTTTATCGTTGGGACTCAGCTTAATAAATAATCCACATCATCCTTGCACTACGGCCAAGGATATTCATTGGTATCACAACCACAAATTATCCATGCACCACGGGCCAAGGATATTTTGTATTCATCAATGGTCATGATCATGCCAACAACTATCCATCAATGTACTACGGGCCAATGAGGACTTTTACCACATCATTTGTAACATTACGGTTATGATTATATCGATTAATCCTCGGTCATAATCATACCAAGTCCATCTATGCACTACTGAAGCCACAGATGACTTTCAACATAATATAAACATGAGGATGATGACAATGATATAAGAATTCAATAAAACAAGTTCAAGAATTAATTTATCCAGGAACTAATGACGTCCAAATTGTCAACATGATACTTCTTTGTAGAGTAAAATTCAAGAATGCTCAGAAGAATATTTCCATGAAAAGATACTGAATGAAGCGCAAATATCAAGGATATTCCACTAATTTCATGGAGTATAGAAGTCAAAACTTTAACCAACTGAGTATAATAAAGAATGAAATAACAAAAGAAATCACCAACCATACGATAGACTGCACAGACAGGTTATTCCAACAGAATAATAAATAATAGAACCAGGTTATGCGTAAACACACAGATAGGATATTCCAATAGAATAATCTATAACGAAACCAGGTCAGGCGAAATTCGCACCGACAGGATGTTCCAAAAGGATAATAAATAACGGAACCAGGTCATACGTAAACGCACAGACAGGATGTTCCAACAGAATAATAAAGAATGGAATAATAGAAGAATTTCACCATGTATGCGTATTGTGCATGGCATAGAGTTACTTACTCAACATATGATAAAGAATGGAATAACGTAATAATTTCACCAAGTATAGGGTAGATCAAGATATAGGTGGTGATTCCAAATAATAAAAAAAAATAGAATAATGAAGTTCTCTTCATGAATAATCTAAAGAAAAATACCCTTACCTTAGAACAAATATAATATAGGAGTAGTGAAGTAGCGAGAATACTTTTATTCTTTCTCTCTATAGTTTCTCTCTCTAGAGTTTCAATAATGAAGGAATGAGCTTCTATTTATAGGAGAATGGACCTGAATAGTAACTAATTCTAAATGGTCCAGATTGATTTACTTTTAAATGGATCGGTCAGTTGGTTTACTATAAAATATTCTAATAAAACAAAATCTTTTAAATAAAATATAATATATTCTATTTATAATCTAATAAAACGAATAACTTTATAAAAGTATTCTGTTTTATATAAAAAGATTTTACTATGCAAACACTATGAAGGCACTATGCAAACACTATGCATAATAAAATATAATATATTCTATTTATAGTCTAATAAAATGAATAACTTTATAAAAGTATTCTGTTTTGTATAAAAAGCTTTTCTGTTTTATTACATCAATAATACTAATAAAACAAAACTTCATCATCATTATTATAATTCACACTATTAATCGACCAGGTCGTTCCTAGGAAAGAGGGGGCTTTCCAATAAGGATTTCTCCCTATTGGCGCGCAATTAGGTGACCAAACCTCTCCTTGGCAAAACTTCTAGACATCGTTAATATTTCAAATAATAATATTAATAACTTCGTCGTCTCAATTATTGATTTAATAATATATAAAATATCAACAATAATTAAATCAATTAACGTGAGATACTATGCAACAATTACTGAAGCAATAATTGAACAAAACTGAGTGACTTCTCACGTAAGCATCAATAATCAATACTGTGTGCTACTATGCAACCATGAGTACTCATGTACTTTTAACATTGGTTGTTTCAACAGTTAACGATAAAACTTCCGCCATTATTTTTATAAAAAAATTTTGTCGTTTTCTCAATCCGACAATAATTTCGTTGTGGGGTCCACCAATGATTGTGTCGTCATACGAATATTCCCTGTTAAAACGAATATTCCCCGACCAATCAAATATTATATAACAACTTGCGTACTTTGCAAAATTTATAACTATTACCCACAACTATAACATTATATCAAATTCATTCCATAATATTCAAAAAATGATAATTATAGAAAATTCATCTTTATTCATAAAAGTTGGGGTCTTACATATTACCCCCCGTTGGGGCGGGGGTCTCAAGTCCAAAAATATATTGCATGCATTGCATTGGGGCTGCTTATAAAACACAATATCCCCCCCCGAGGCGAGGGTCTTGAATATGAACCAGCAAGCTCGGCAGTTACATCATGTTTACACCTCTCCTACTTCTTCCCCAACTGAAACCCCACTCCCATACATCTTCAAGACATTCATATACCCACATTTTGGCAAGTTAATACCCACCTTACCACTTCATTAGCACACTCACCCACTACTTTACTCCATTACTCCACCCCATAACTTTCTCTATCACACCATCTCTATAAATTCATTCCCTCATAACCCAATTTAACCACATACATTAAACTCAAACACAGGAAGCTACGAATTACGATTATTCTTGGGGAAAGTTATATAACAATTAAGAGTGAGTAATTTTCTTCCAAATCCTCACTTTCTATCACCACAGTTAATGCAAATTCATCAAGCTTGGGGGGATTGAACATCGTGCACATCAAGTGTTCGACAGATTGCGTAAGTGAAGTTTGGGGGAAATATTATTGTTAAAGCTTCTTGATTTCAATTCAATGACGTCTAAACCCACATCAAAGAAGTAATATGGAGAGAGTTCTGGAACCACACCACCATCACAAACCTTCAACCGACGCAAATTTATTAGTGTTGCCGCCAGCGACCGCTACGATTACATGGTGTCAAAAGCACTCACACCGGAGTAGGGGTTGGCACCGGACCATATCGACGGTGAAACGATACAACAAATATATTAGAAAGGATGGAATAAGTTCATGGAAGAACCCGAGGTCGCAGTTATAAGTGTGGTCAAAGAATTTTACACTAACGTCGAGGATAAGGCCCCCTGCAACGCTTTTGTGCGGGAATATTAGTCCCTTTCAGTATCGATGCCATTACCACATACTACCAATTATAAGTGCCTAGACATTGCTAGTATGCTCACTTACGTGATCATGATCCTGATTATGAGGTTATTACGAGGGAAATGACAAAATCAAGTACCACATGGATCAAAGGTCACAAAGGAGGCATTGTTTTTCATAGCAAGGATCTCAGTGGGTATGGCAAGATATGGTATGCATTCTTGTGAGCCAAGTTATTTCCATCCACACACAAGTCGGATGTGACCAAGGAGAAGGCATTGCTCTTGTATGCCATTGTACAAGATTTCATCATCGACGTAGGGGCTATAATCAGTTTTTCAATCTGACAATGCTTACGAGGACCATTCTCGGGTGGCTTACCACACCCATCAATCATTTTGGGTTGTGTAGGCAAGCGGGAGTTAGATGGTCCGATGATGAGATCACCCAGATGCCGCTTCAGACATTGGTTCAAGAATTATTGCACGGTATGCGGTATGGCCAGGAGGTGAGTCGCATCCTACGAGGATTAGGCTTTATATTTCCATCAGCTTCGGAGGATGAGGCTAACGCTTCTGACAACTCGGATGACAAAGAGTTCTAGGGGGTGACACCAATGGGAGAGCAAGGAACAAAGGCAATACCACAGCCTGAGGCTATATCTAGCCCTCAGTTCCTCAACTTTCAACAATAAGTGGATGAACACAACAAAGAAGTACAAAGAGAGATGCGACGACTCGTAGCGAGGCAGTACCATATATTTGAAGCCATGAATCTATCATTTGCCTTATTAAACGCGATGCTCTAGAGCTTCAATCCCAATGCACAATTCTCATACCAGCAGCCAGCCCCAATGCCAAGGTTTCCACCAAGTGACTCTGATGAAGAAGAACACACACCACCACCCCAAGCTTAAGTGCTTACAGGGAAGCCCTCATATTTTTATTGCTATATCTATATAATAAGGGCATTGTAATTTCAAGTTTGGGGGAATTAGTTTCATGTTTGCATATTTAATTTCTTTAGCTAGGTTTGCATATGTTAGTTCATTGTTTAGTTTTAGGATTATTAAATTTTGCATTTATGTAATCATGTAGTTGCATAGTAACTTAGGATCATAAATAGTTTTTATTTATTTTTGCATTCATGTTATGTTTTCCATACATACATATATAAAAAAAATTAATTAAGTATTGTGTTATTTTGCATATGTCCATCAATTGTTGTAGTTCATTTTATTTTGGTCAATGATGAGATTGGGAATAAGTAGACAAGTATGGTACTGATTATTAGAACCTTAATGTAGTTTCTTTTATGAATTGGATCTTGTTCTTGTTTGAAACTGGTATAAAAAGGGTAGCACGTTAATAACATTTGTGTCGACTAATTAGTTTAAATTGATACATAAGAAATTTCTAAAGGATAATGTTAGCTTAAATGAAAGAATAATGAGGATAGACAATGAAGACGAAGAATTAGGCAAGAACTTAAGTTTGGGGGAAAAAGTGGGGTATATAAGCTTCTTAAAAAATGTGAATAATTGATTCTTGTGGTGGGTTGAGATGAATCATGAAAAACACTCCCCATAAACATGGGCATGAGATGGAGCGTAAAACACACTCACTACCTATGAAAAAAAGAGAGGAATAAAATAGGAATTAAGAGCAAAAAGCCCCCGTGATTGAAAAAAAAAAAAGAAAGAAAGGAAAGCATAAGTACCCTATTTGGACCCTTAATATTGGTAATTGTTTGATTTTAATTGGATCTCTTCTGTTTTTGAAATTCTTAAGTGTTAACTGTATGATGTCTTCAAAGAGATTTGTTATTTATTAAATTTTGAATTTGTATCAGTTAGCATGGATGTTAAGCACACACACACTATACCAGTAATAATATTGTAAGATTCAATTATTAGTGATGGATTATTGATTAGTTTTGATATGACATGTCATCGTGTTTTCTTGATTTCTCTGAGGTCGGTTAAATACTTTGATTCTATGATGACTTTCGGGTGCGTAGGCATATAGGTTAGATGCATGACCTATCATTTCATTACATTGCATAGTATGTTAGTTTTTTTGTGCTCGAGGACTATCACAATTTAAGTTTGGGGGATTTTGATAAGTGGATTTTATACCCACCAATCGGTTCATAATTCAAGCTTAATCGGTGTTAATTCCATGTTTTTTATGTTTGTTTTTACTTGTTTATTATTATTTTGTGTGTAGGTTTGGCGGTGTGACATTTGATCAAAAAGGGTGCAATTATTGCAAAAACATAGTAAATTTGGAGCTTATGATGACCATCTAGCAGAAGCCATGCCCACCGGGGCGGGCCTTTTTATGCCTTACACCCACGCCGGGGCCGGGGGTCTTGAACACAGAAGTTTGAAGCCATGCTCACGAGAAGTGACTATTTTTTCAAAGCAATACCCGTGTCGAGGTGGGGTCCAAGCGATAAAGGGTTTATTTGATTTTAAATACTGCAAGAACTAAGTTTAAGTAATTGGAATGGCTTGTGACTCATATTAATGTGGAATTTCAATCAGAATGCATGTCTTAGAGTTATATTTGACATAAAATAACAAGATTGAGGGAGATGAGACAACACAAGGCAATTATCAGAGCTAGAAGAGAGATTTTTAGAGCAAGCATTGGAGGAAGATAATTGAAGGATTTTTGTATCAATTGCAAATTGGGCTGAAGAAAAGGGTGGTTCTAGGATTTACTTTTCTTTTAGTTTATATTTATAATTGGAATGATGATATCTTTAATTTATTAAGTTTTTATTTCATTGATGATGAACTAATAACTTTTTAGGCTTATAACGGATCTTTAAGTGGAACGATGGTTATGTAACTTTGATTTTTAGTTTAATAAGTTATTCCTCAGTTTATATATATTAATTTATTCTTTAATTTAGGAATTTCCTGATCAACAATTCTTTGTGGACTTGTATGGATTCGAGAGAGGAAGTACGAGTCTAGACTTAATTAATATAGCATGTGTTCTTAAATTTTGTGAATGAGCATAATCTTGATGAATGTTAGGGTAGAGATATGCCTAACATCGCATGTAATCGAATAGAGAATTTGAACTTAAACCTCCTTTGATTGTAATTCACATAGAGATATAGTGAGTTAGTTAATTAGGGTGTTTAACTTAATTTTATCTAAATTGTGGATTTAAGTTAATATGGTGTTAGTGCATTGAGAGGTGGCTAATTCTACTATCGTGTTCGTGATTAATAAACTGGGATAATGATTTAAACTAGAATAAAGTGTAATAATCAGAGTGAAGCTTAGGGTGAAGTTGTAAGCCTAATTCTCCAATACTTATTTAGAAATTCAGTTTTTGAGATTTATGATTGTTTTGTGATCTTAGTATTTTTAATAATTTTAGTTTTTATATTTTTAATCATTAAATTGGATAGTTTAATAAAATTGGGATTAATAGGAAACTGGTAATTGTGAGTTTGAAATTCATACTAATTTCTTTGTCGGAACAATACTCTACTTACTATTATATTACTTGTTGACCACGTATACTTGCGTGTTGTGCGTAATTAGATTTTACCCAACAATTTTCATATAAAAACTTAAAGAAAATTTATATTAAAGTTAGGTTTTGGATTACCTTTCTGCTTTAATCTTCTTATGTTGGACAAGGCTTGCTCTCGGGGTAGCTTTTCCTCTTCTTTTCATTCTTCTTCTCCATCCGACTTCTCACTCACACACACACACTCTATCTCTCTCAAGTGTTGGTTACAAATGAGCTTAAGCTTGGTTTATATATGTTTTTCAAGGCTAGGAGAATTTTTGTCATTTGGCCAAATCACCTTACTATTCACACCTCCTTACTATTCACGAAGCTTCTCCTGGAAGCTTCGTTGTCCCATCTTTCGGGATTAGTCCGACGATCAAAAAACCACGATTCTCGAAATCTAAATTAACTTTTAAAAATTGTAAAACACTTTTTGATGATTATTATTTTCCATCACATTTTCCCAAAAAGTAGTTAAACGAATGAGAAGTACATAACAATACTTTTTCGTCATTTTTATTTCATCCGATTTTTGCTCATTTTTTGAGAAAATTTTTTATCAGCTAACATAACTTTTCATGACTTATGATCGTCAAATCTTTCGACGAAATGTCATTTCGACATACTGATCTCTCAGAAAAGCTTAGGTTATTCAAACCGTAACCCTTAGGGTTCGTCTAGTGAATAGTCCATATTTCGTCTTTTTCTCAGAAATATTTTTATTCTCGAAAATATTTTATTTTCGTCTTGAAAATTCTTACACATTCATTCTAGCTCGTATCCAGAATCCTTCCATTTTTGGTCATCCTAGCTTATAGAATGAATAATAAACACATAACACATAATATAATTAATAAAAATTCATTTTATTAATTAATAATTCTATAAACTTAAATTCTAAACAATCCAATTTTCTGGTTGTCACATTCTTCCCCCCTTATAAAAATTTCATCCTCAGAATTTCTAAAATCACACTTTTACCCGGATGCTCTTAATCTAACAACCTATTTCAAAGGTTTTAATTTTACTTCCTTAACTCATAAACATCATTTTCCTTAAGGATCGTCTATTGACATAATCGCCATTAGTTAAACTTCATGTTGAACTATTCTTCCAATCATTCGGAATATCACATTCACCCCTTCTTCATAGAATTTTGTCCTCAAAATTTTAACATACTCTTCTTCTTAACTTCTCTTCAAAAGTTCTTATCTTTTAAACATTTTAAAATCTTCATAATCTATCAAGAATTATTAAGTAGAACGACTAAATTGGAATATAAAGATTCCTTTAAAATATTTCACATTCTTGTTGAGGGGTCATATAGACCATGAACTCTAAACTTGATTTCCCAAAATTTCATCGTAAAACCATTCTTGATCGACCTGTTTACAATCACAAAGAAGATAAACTACCTCTTTCGGTACGTTAGGTGTTAGGTTTGCTAGAAACATGAACATGCAATTAAATTACATAAACAAAACGGAAGTGTAATAAAACTAGATTTTAAAATTTACTTACAAACCATATATAATGAACGAGATTTTTGTAATTTAATTTGAATATTTATTGAATTAAATAAATATTTTTTGATGATTTAATTAAGGAGTTTAATAATTAATTGAGAAATTTTGGTAGATTAATTGAATTATATGCGTTACTTTGATTAAATTAATGTGGAAAATTTTTTATTCAAAGTATGTATTTAATTAAACTTATTTGATTAAATGAATTATTTAATAAGCATAATGTTATTCTAATTAATTTAATAATTAATTAGAGATTTAATAATTTGACAAAATTAATAAATGAGAATTTTAATTATGTAATGATGTGATTTAATGGGTAATATCGTCTTTAATTTAATTAAATTAAATAAGATATTTGATTAATTTCTAAAATGGGTGTGATATTATTAAAATATATAATAAGAGTTTAATTAAAATAAGTTGAAAAAGAGCCTTTTAAAGCAAGCCAAACATGGCCCTAAGAGGAGTTGGCCAGTTAACCCACTAAGGGATTAACCGACCATGACTATGCTAGTTATTAGTGTGTAAACTTCAGTCTTATTTTTTTTATACTTACGTATTTCATTTTATGAGACTTAAACTTAGAGAATTTCAGAGAGAGTTTAGAGAGAATCTGAGAGAAAGTGTGAATTGAATGAGAAGTAGAGAAGAAAATATCATCTTTGAATCATATAAACTAGTAGGGTAATCTCTTCAACCCAAACCTTAAATTATGTTCTTATATTTTGTGAAAAAACTATTTTTAAGTCCTCTGTGATTGAAGAGATTTACAATTGATGAGTATGTGATGTTATATATATGTTAGTATATGTTTATATCATATATTCATGTGATTAGAGTACTTGATTTCATGAAAACATGCTATAATCAGAGTTTTTCCATTAAATGGTGTTTTGAGTTCTCTGTAAAATAACTATTGTATGATCAATGCATGAATTGATGATTTATATGTATATACATGATAATATATAATCATAACACATTTTCTACAATCTATATATGTTTTCAAACAATCAATTTCATTTAAATATGTCGTAATTGGAGTTTTATAGTTTTACAGAGAAAAATATATGAATATGGCTTATAAGTACAAAACTTTACATTTAAATTGCATATTAATTGGTAAATTGATGAATGATTTCGTTTATACATGTAAAAACTGAAATGATTGAAACTTAAACGAACTGATTTGGTCAAAAAACGAGTTCACGGTAGTTGATTTCGTTAATAATGTTAAAAATGGAGTTTTTCATAAGAACAGTGAAATTATGTAATTTGATTCAAGTAATTGTATGAATTAAGTTGTTAAAATCATGCTAGAAAGGTTGGGTAATGATCTAATATGTATAATTTTATTTTATATAATTTGATGATAACAATTATATTGTAATTAATTAAATATGTAATTATTAAATTAAATAATTATTTTATCTAAACTATTTTTTTTATATTACTTGAATTAATTTTTATTAACCTTGATAATTTAAATGTCAAGTGTTAAATAAATTGATTCATATATTTAATATGAGGCAAGGAGATCCTATTTCTTTTACAAAACCAAAGTTGGGCAAAAATGTTTTTAAATACATACATTATTATATAGTATAAACCGGATATCTATATTACTTTCTTTGAAACCATGTATATATATATATATATATATATATATATATAACGAACAATTTGTTATAATCAATGTTAACTTTTGTTTAAGAATGCCTCAAAACCAATATCTCGAGGCGTCGGTTTCAACAATTTTGAAAGTTTGAATCATTAGAAATACCAAGGCGGCAATGCCTTGACATATTTTTTTTTAACTTGTTGGACGGACGTATATGAACGTCCGATCAAGGTGAGGGATTGCTTTGCAACCAAAGAGGTTTGCAAATCTTCACGAGATTCTTGTAAAACTTGCCTATATATATATATATATATATATATATATATATATATATATACTGAGACGCCCCCAAATTTAGGTACTTGAAATCCGAACTCGGTGCTTCACGATACCATTTCTATAAGCGGAATAATACTAATAATAATAACAATAATATAAATATTTAACTTTATTTACATATCAGAGTCTAAATCCTAGGTACGCGACCTTTAAACATTCATTACATGATACTTAATAGTTATCATAGTCTTAATAAAGTTATACTATTACATAGAATACCAAAAATCTTATTCTGTTTGCTTTCATTTTCCTTTGTTTCTGCATGAGCCTTCTGGTTGTTCACACTTAGCTGAAAATATTAAATTTAAGCAAGGATGAGCATTTGAGTGCCCAAAAAGTAATAACAATTATAAATATTAGCTGAAAGGATTAAATGTTTTCTTTGTACTTCCCTTCTACAACAAATCAATAGTTGTGAAGTAATATGAACCGATAATAACAACTCTCTATCAAATTTTTGAAACTACGTACTAACTATAAATAGGGTTAAGGTGACATACTATGAACATTATTTTCAATTTTCGAATAGGTTTAGCAGAACTTCATCCGTAAACCGTCATAACTTACGGGCACGAGGGTTGATCAGCCCGTTATGCCCTGTATTGATCAATACTATATACAAGAATGATATTATCATTCACTATGTCCGCCTTGGGCGCATAAAAGTTTTCCCATATTCGGGATGTTCATACTTAGTCGGGAATCCGAACCAAAATAATTTGATTGGATACAAAAAGGTTTTATCATATTCAATAATATTTCTAAAGCTGTGTCTAGCTGGTCAAATAGCTTAGACGGCTTTTACTTATTGTATACATACTGGTGATCAATAGGTATATATATTTATATATATATATATATATATATATATATCAACATGTGATTAAATACTATGAGTAACAGCAGATGGTGATGGTCTATTTAGAAATAATCACCCAACAGAAAAGGAACGTGATAAAATAGTCAATAAACCTGAACCCATTCAATATCAGATTATTAATTGGTTCAATATGCTCATTTGAACCATATATGAAACCAAAAAATGACCCAGTTAAACTTCACGCCGATTTTTTCCCCACGTCAGGCATTTTCCGCCATCCTTTCCCTTATAAGTCTCTTGTATATTATAAGGACATTCTCCTCAAATGCAGAGTCGATAAAATATCAAACCCCATTTATGCAAATAATGATAAATCAAAAGTCCTTTATCATTCTTTGTATATTAAACAATTCCTTCAAATTTCGATTGGGGTAAAATCCTCTCGATCTTATGGATCTCACCAACCAAAACAATTCCTTCATTTTTTATGATTATATTGATGCTTGGTATAAGGTTCTCCTTCACCAGAATGAGTCCCATAGTCATTCCTGGTTCATTCAATTTGATCATAAGTTCAAAAGTCAAATTCCTTATTGGTTCGTCCTCTGGTGGTATAGGCATGGTTCTACCTATGACCTCCTTCCCGACCCCTTTAAGGTCCAAGTTACTCATTTTACTAATAATAGTAAACCCGATCCAAAGAATGAGAACATTCCTCTCACTCTTCTCTTTACCAGTAAATATAAAGTCCCCTGGATCCTCAAATGGTAATACGGTGTTTCACCACCCTCTATTGCTATTGCTTCGAATCCAGCAGTTATAGCAGATCCACTCCCTCGACTTTCCCATTTTTTTATATTAAATGGAGGGATAAGTTCGACATTAACAGAATCATCGGTCAGGTTCAGCAGGAATTTCCTGTTGCCCCTCTTCCAGTTTTAGTCAGTTCCCCAATCATTCATGCAAAAGTGTCTACAGTCATTCCTATCGAGCCTTCTGCCTCAAGTCATAAGAAAAACTCAAAAGAGTCCAAGTTAAAAACCAGTCCTACAGGTTCTTCCTGTTCTCGTAGCATTTCTGATTTCAAAGATTGCTCCGGTAATGAGTTAAAACTAATTGCTCAAGCCCTCAATAAAAGAATCGATGAGTTACATGAAGCCGCCTCTGGGCATTCCTCAGCTTCTTCCCAGAATGATTCAGTTAGCCAATTTGCAGAGGATGATGGCCTGTCATTGAGTTTTATTTATAACATTACATTTACTTTGATATTGTTCGTACCAATCATAAAAAGTAATGTTAATTTTTTTATTATTATTGAATTTTTTCCATTTATTGACTATTTTATCACGTTCCTTTTCTGTTGGGTGATTATTTCTAAATAGATGTCTTTTAATTTTATTAGACTTGGAATTAAAATCATGTACAAGATTATCCCAATCTAATACAAATTCTATTTTAATGACTCTTAATTGATTATTAATTGGGACATCAAAATCTGACTGAGTCGGGAGCTCAGAAGGAGTCGGAGAGGAAGAGCTCTCTTCTTCAACTGGATAATTCTGAGGGTGGCAGGAATAACAAGGATGACTCGCCTGACCTTGTTTTAAAATTCCTTTTAACTTAATGTCTCTTATAGAAGGGTTACTAATGACTTCAGAATCTCTTCTAGGCGGAATCATAGAAGGGGTTGTAGAACTAGAATAATCTTCTATAATAACTGGTCTTCTAGAATGCTCAAAGCTTACTTTGACAGTTCCATCAGAAAATTACCTAATATTTTCTATATTCATTATGTTGTTAATAACGGGCTGTTGTGGTATTTCACTAGGTAAAGTCCATTGACTAGGTAATGTAATATCTTTCCATAGGATGGTTCTAGGGATTTGGATATTAGCATCACTAGTTGAACTTTGAATTAATACTGTTTGATCTTTAGGGCTTTTATTAAGAGCATGGACATTCAAATTAGTCTTCATGGTCTTATAATAAATCCTATGTTTTTTAATAACATCAAGGGAAAGAAGACTACAATTTTCATATTCTTTATTAATAGCATAAACTTTTTCAACTGTTTTAACATTATAATCTCTTTTGAAATTATCTAAAAATGTTGACTGAGAAATTTCTTTGGGAGAAACTCTGGGTATATTCCAGTTATGTAAAACTTGACTGATATTTTCATAACTATTTTCTTCTTGGTTAATTATGTCAGGTACAGGTGGTAAAGTTGACTTGTGACTAGCTGAAGAGTTAGATCTAAATAACCTACTCATTTTTACTGCATTCAAAATTATTTTCACTCTTTATCTTCCATCCAGACCCTCTTACCAGGTAGACTCATACCTATTGTTCTAAAACCCAACACCGCTCAAGACGTGAGACTTACTCTAGGGTTGACAACTAACAAGGTGTTCTACAAGAAGTTAGGTGACTTCCGGTAAAGAATAAAAGAAATTTTGAAAACAGTATGAATGAAGTAAATCAGAAGATTTTACTAACAGCTAATTAAGAACAAATACAACTTGGCTCTGATACCATTTGGGGGCGTGGGCAAAGATTATATGAAGAATAGAGCGCATACTAATATAACATAGTCGATTACTAAATTAAAACTGATTTTATTGATTAATATAAACTATGTACAAGCTAAGAAGAGAAAAGAAAACTAACAACAACTTACAAAACTAAAACATTTGACTGGAGAAGTAGAGAAGAGGGGATAGGTAGGCTAATCAGCGGTAGAAACTAAAGATTCTTCTAAGAGAGAGAGAGCTCAGAGTCTTTCTAAGTTTCAAAAACTACTTTTCCAAATGAGCTCGCCTTCCTTTTATAATACAAGGAAAGGGAACTATTACATTAACTGGGGTAAAGTAAGAAACATTTTACTTAAGTAAAAGAGAATTACTAAAGTAAAAGCAAAAGTAAAAGTAAATTACTAAGGTAAAAACAAAAGTAAAAGTACAAACAAGCTACTGTTGATAAACAGTGCTAACTTTTGACTATTACAGACGCTTTTGACCAAATGGCCGACAACTTTTGACTTAACAATGCTTTCGGTGGAAAAGAGAGCATCCTTTTACTGTTGAACTGCTTTCGGTGAGAAAGTGGAATCTTTCATAACTGGCTGCCGAGGCGGTCTTTGGTGACCGAACCATAGGCTGTTTTATCAGTAGACGTCGAGCAAATGGGTCCCGAAAGGCTTGAAGATTGATGGTGCCATAAGGGTCGTACAGGCCATCATCCTCTGCAAATTGGCTAACTGAATCATTCTGGGAAGAAGCTGAGGAATGCCCAGAGGCGGCTTCATGTAACTCATCGGTTCATTTATTGAGGGCTTGAGCAATTAGTTTTAACTCATTACCGGAGCAATCTTTGAAATCAGAAATGCTACGGGAACAGGAAGAACCTGTTGGACTGGTTTTTAACTTGGACACTTTTGAATTTTTCTTATGACTTGAGGCAGAAGGCTCGATAGGAATGATTGTAGACACTTTTGCCTGAATGCCTAGGGAATTGATCAAATCGAAGAGGGAAGCAGAAATTCTCTTTGAACTCGAACCGATGATTCTGTTAATGTCAAACTTATCCCACCATTTAATATAAAGAAAGCGGGAAAGTCGAGGGAGTGGATCTGCTATAACTGCTGGATTCGAAGCATTAGCAACAGAGGGCGGTGGAACACCGTATTTCCATTTGAGGATCCAGGGGACTTTATATTTACTGGTAAAGAGAAGAGTGAGAGGAATGTTCTCATTCTTTGGATAAGGTTTACTATTATTAGCAAAATGAGTAACTTGGACCTTAAGGGGGTCGGGAAGGAGGTCATAGGTAGAACCATGCCTATACCACCAAAGGACGAACCAATAAGAAATTTGACTTTTGAACTTATGATCAAATTGAATGAACCAGGAATGACTATGGGACTCATTCTAGTGAAGGAGAACCTTATACCAGGCATCAATATAATCATAAAAATAGAAGGAATTGTTTTGACTGGTGAGATCCATAAGATCAGAGGGATTTTTACCCCAATCTGAAATTTGAAGGAATTGTTTAATATACAAAGAATGATAAAGGACTTTTGATTTATCATTATTTGCATAAATGGGTTTGATATTTACTGACTCTGTTTCGAGTCGAATGTCCTTATAATATACAAGAGAATTATAAGGAGCAGATGGCAAAAACCCAGGGGGAAAAAACTGGGCAGCAAGTTTAACTGGGTCATTTTTTGGTTTCATATATGGTTCAATATGGAACAAGTAACTTTCCCATTTGAGCACATGCTCAGAAGGGAAAGTACTTCTATTACGGTGTGTCATCTGGGGTAAAATTTTTTGTTTTTAAACAAAAAATTTTTACATCATCTAAAAAATTTTGAAGATTTTGACCAATTTTCGGTAGAAAATTTTTTCCTCCTTCTTTATAAACCAAATTTTTGGGCTGATAGGGTTATTTCCTGGATAAAAATTTTAAGGCGGAATAGTAGGGGATGGTGACTCATCTGAGAAGATGATCAATAGCACCTTCCGGCTGTTAGGTTTGTAATATTCATGTGCGCAATCCAATTTCATAAAAGTGCGGAAACGTGGAAAAATCAGAGTTTAGAAAATTTACAAACCATATACCCGGATCACCCTTTATGCACAATTATTAATTAAACAAAAAGATAAAGAATAAAATCATACCCTTGAAGATCGAGCTTCCTCAGGTACAAGTTCACCTCCAAATCCTTTCGCGTTCAACTTAAATCCACCGGGTTTGGTTCCTTCCTTTGATCAACGTTAGCCACCCATATGTTTGGCCTCTAGAGGTGATCCACCAAGAAAAATAAAGATTCAAGAAGAAGGGGTATTGGCTCAACTCTAGTTTTCTATCTCTATAGAAAGGGCGTACTCTCCCACAAATTGGAATTATTATGTACTTCTAATATCTGATATAAGACTCCTCTTATAAAGATATCAGGTAACCTTATTTAATAAAATAAGGTATTATTTAATTAAACTCTTTTAATTAAATGGGCTCCCTAATCTTATTAGGGATAATTAAGTAAACTCCTTTAACTAATTTTCTCTCCTAATCCTATTAGGAATAAATGAGAGTACTTATATTAAATTAATTCCTAAACTCTTTTAGAAATTAAATAATAATTGTAATAATATTAATAAGACTCCTCTTATTAATTTATATTTAATATTTCTAAAATATTAAATGATAAATATTAAGCTATTTAATTTATTCTCTCACCATAGATTAAATTAAATATACTTAACATATTATTACGATTATGCCATTAATTTCTTAAATAATTATTCTTCCTTTTATGGTGTGACCCTTTAGGTTCTCCATATTAAACCCATTTGTGAATAAATCAATTAGAACAATTCTAATCTTATTTAAATAAATAAATTAAATAATTAATTTATTTAAATAAATAATATTTATTCTACAATAGGGATAAGCCTCCCTAGCGATCAACGACTTTCCAGATAATATAGATTTCAACATTAATCATAAAAGAACCTTTGAGTAAATAGTTACCGTACAATTCAATCCTTCCACCATACAATGTCCCAATTAAATATAAGACATGGAATTATCACAAAATCTTATTTTATTTAATTATATGTATTTCGACTCTTAAATGCACAACTCAAATAATGCAAATTAGAAACTCCTTTCTAATTTCATTCGCTATAACAAAGGACTCTTTGGGTTGTCATTTATCGAATCACATAGGACATTTCTCTTCTTTTATTAGAAGTGGTAGATTCTTTATTGATCATACATTATCTCTATGTACAACTTATTATACCCAAGCATACCCTTTGATATACCCTAAGGGTCTTAAGGAATAAGTCAAAGTATAACTCATCATACACAAGATACTATGATGATCTCAAGTCCAAGGATTACTTGTACTACTATCACTACAGGAATTCCTATTGACAGGCAAATAAAACTCCATTAGGTATTCCTTAGCGAGCCACGTTCAGTGAACTTATTCCCTAATAAGCACCTACATACTTGCTTTAGTGTCTCCACACAAATGATCATGAGATCAATTATCCTCATCCAATGAGCAAGCAACGTATGTACCAATCTATCCGGATTCACTAATCCCCAATTTAGTAATCCAACAATTGGGAACTATTTTAGTTTTAAGCTTTCAAAGAATTTAGATCTCATTAGAATGATCATCTTCATTATTCTAAAAGCATTGCTTAAAACTATGGGTTTATCACATATTATAAAACAGCATCATGTAGATAATTAAAAGCCTTTAATAAATTATTACTTTTTATTAATAAATGAATAAGATTGTTACAAAGTATATGCTTTATCATCAAACATGATTGGCTTGTGTGCATACTACTTTCAATCTCCCACTTGCACTAAAGCCAATCGTCATGGTAACTCATACTCTTCTTCTCTAAGTGACGATTATCCTGCTGTTGGATAAGCTTTAGTTAATGGATATGTAATGTTGATCATGAGAGTCCACTATCTATATAGTGATTTCCCATCTTTCAATGATTCTAATAATCAAATGAAAGTGCCACAACACATGTTTAGATCCAAGATGAGACTTAGGAACTATTCCTAGTTCTGTAATGAACTTTTAATCCAAACAATCAACTTGCAACTTCATTTATAGCTATATACTTTGTTTTTATCACTAAACCAGCAACTCTTTGCTGTTTGGAACCTTTTCAATTCACTACACCACTATTCAAGGTAACCCTTTACCTTAAAGTGGATTTTTCTGTCGTCTTGGTCTGTCTGAAAAACTTGAGTCTGTTAAGCTCTCTAGTTTTAATTTGGACCCACCATGAATATGATCACATCCTTAGTGCCGGTTAAGCACTTTAAGATATTTTTCACTTACTCATAGTGAACTTCTCCATAATATGACTGATCAACATCAGGTCTCGTACATTTCATTACATGCATGATTGTCACTCATGCGACCTCTTTTTTCAGGAGTCTGTGGGGACTATTAAGAGAGATACACTCCATAGCTCATCATACATGAGACATCTCTTGGAGTTTTCCATGCTAAACGACTTTAGCATCAAATGAATATACGTTCCTTGGGTCAAGTCGAGCATCCTCTTAAATCTATCTATATAGATTTATATCCCCAATTAAGATACTCTTCCAAATCATTCATGGAGGAATGATTTGACAACTTTATCTTTACTGATTGTAGCATTAGTATGTCATTCTTTATCCGTAGTATATCAACATATAATATTAGGAATGTCACGACGCTCCCACTGACCCTTTTGTACACACTAGAAGTCTTACCTCATCGAATGTAACTCTGGATCATCATCTTCTATGATGTGTACCTCATCATCATCATCCATGATGAATCCATACCTCCTAGGTATCTTCAGTACTATTCCAGATTTACGATTCGGTTGTGGTACAATAGGTTTATCTATAGGTTCCTCTTATTTGACTTTTATGTTTTGTGGTTCTTGAACTCTTCAAGATCTATTATCCTCCCACTAGCCCCTTCAATAATAAACACATTTATCTTAGAAGGCAGCGTGTTTCGCAACAAACACCTTTTGCTAAGTAGGATTATAGAACATATACCCTAAACTTACTTTAGGATGTCCCACAAATTGTACTTGTCAAATCTTGTCCCAAGCTTATCCTTTGAAATCTTTTCACATAAGTTGGACAACCCCTTATCTTAACATACTTAAGATTAGGAATCCTCCCCATCCCATAACTTTTACGGAGTCTTGGGTGGATTTTGAGGTTACCATTTTCAGTAGATATGCGACCATTTCTAGGACATTATCCCGTAAGGATACCGGAATGTAGGTAAAATCATTATGGACCGCACCATGTCCAACAAGGTACGATTTTTTCATTCGGATACATCAATCAATTATTACGTATCGAATGTGTCCATTATGAGAAAACCATTTGAGATGATCTAGAAACTTATTGCACAAGTATTTATTCCTTGATCTAATCAAAGAATCTTAATACTTTGCCAATTTGTTTCACTTCTGAATTCTTTGAACCTTTCAAATAAATCACACTTGTATTTTAGCAAATACACACATTCAACTCTTTGAATGATCATCTCCTTTTCTTATACTAGTTTGTTCAATTTGCAAAATATATTTTTCACGTAAAATCAGTATACAAAATCCATTAAGTAATATTCCATTTATACAAAACATTATTATTATAAATAGAACAACAATTGTTCTTAATTATAATACCAAAATTTTATTGTCCAACAACAAAATAGAAATAATATTTCTAACAAGAACTGAAATACAATAACAACTTATTGACTTAATAGATTTTCCCATAGGCATTGCTAAAATATAAGTTTCTATGGCTAATGTAGCAACCTTTGCTTCATTTCCCACACATAGGATTACTTATCTATGTTCAGCCTTTCCATACTTTGGTCCTTCATAAATCTATATTTATGATAACCACAGTCGGTATCCAATACCCAAGTAGAACCTTGACTTAAAGAAAAAATTATTTTAAATCATGAACGTATTTGTATTTGTAACCAAAACTTCACTAAGCTTCTTTGATTAGCCTCTGCAAGATGCTTCTTGCAGTTTCTTTCCAGTGTCCAGGCTTATAGCAGTGGAAGCAAACTCCTTTGCTATCTATATCAGTTTTGTTCTTATTATCCTTTGTTTTTGCCTTTTCATTTACCTTCTATGAATCGCTCTTCTTTTTTAAGATCCTTTGGCCCCTACCAAAGTAAGACTTGGTTTTTCTTGTTTGAAAGTGACTCTCAACATTTTTCAATATGTTAAGCAAATCAAATGAGGCCGATATTTAGCTTGTTCATATGAAAATTCACAACAATTGTGAAAGGAGTCCGGAGTGAGGCGAAGATCAAATCTTGGCTCAACTCTCCATCCGTGACAAAACCAAATTGTCCTAATCGATCAATCAAATTGATTATGTTAAGAACTTTTTATGTCTGTATTTATAGTGCCATTGGCCATTCTAGATCGGAAGAGCTCCTTAGATATCTCGATATCTATCAGTCCCCACTTTCCTCACCATCAACTACTTGATGTGCGGGAATATAGTAGGAGCATCCATAGTTTCATCGACGTCAAGCTCGTTACTCATAGATGCGAGCATGATGCATTGAGCCAATCATGCATCATCTTGCCACTTTCTAAAAGTAGAAATCTCTTCCTTAGAGGCATTATGCGCAACCATTGCGGGGATAGGCGACGATAAGGACATAAGATAGCTTTTCGACCATGAGAACTATTCTCATATTCCTTAACCAATCCATTTAATTTGGTCCTATTAAATAGCATCTAATATGCTTCATGTGATAGTAATTTAAACATTGTAAAATTACAGAAATGAATTTGTAATTAAGAACATTTTAACATACATTCTTTTATTAATTACCAAAATAAATTAGGTCTTGTTTTAAATTGGTATCTCCCACTATTTTCTTCAAACTATATTACCCTCACTTATATAGTTCGCAAAATCTAATTAAAGATTTGCTAGTGAGAATAAGGATCCCATTTCAAATGTATATAGCCTTATGGTGACACAACAAACTATATATAAATAAATAGGAAGATAACTTTTGTCAATTACATCAACTATGCAACTCCTTGTATTTTGCCTCTTAGATTATTTTGATCAAGTGGTGGCACATCCGGAATCAAAATTATCCAAGTTAAGTCCGACCCTAGCACTCCATATATTCAAAAAAGAAAATATCATCCTTGTGGTGACACAACAAAACAATATTGTTCAATTTTCTTTATAAGCATCAAATGTGATAAATTAACATCTTAAATACTTAATACTTGCCTTGTGGTGACACAACAAACTCATATTAAATATTTAATACTCTATTAATTTTATCATGCTAGAAGCGGACGTTCGATATTCCAAATATCTTTGAACGCTTAGGACTTAATATAAAAAAAAATTGAGGGGTTTGTTATTAATTTGTCTCATCTTGTTTAGCGCGCATGCACATATATATTTAAAATACACATCATATTAATGAACATGCGAAGCATGTTTGCATAATATATAATATATATATAGTATAAGCATGCACATATAGAATACTATATTCTACCCGCATTGATTATGGACTTTTATTCTAGTTTGGTTCACTAGAGCCACCAAGTGAACCAAAAGGTCAAACCCTAGGGGTGCAAGAAATAATATTTAAATATAACTATTACATTTAAACTGGGCTCCATTACAAACGGGTCTTCAAGCGCTCCTTGTTCCTTGATCTCCAATTCTTCAAAATTAATTCTAACTATTCCTATTACAAAACTATTTAAAATAAATAGAAACCTTGATCAGCAGTCAAGGGGAAGTACATAGGAGGGAGATAGAATTTATATGAAGAAAAATTAGAGAAGACGAGGTACGCAGACCCCATTTAATAAAACCCATACATTCATGCATCCAACTAAAATAAAATCCAATCATATTGGTCAATAGTCCATAATCAATCCCATTTATTATCATACACATCACCATATGCATCAATAAATAACATTCATCTTATGAATAATAAACATTTAATATATATATTGATATCATTTAATGGGCAAATTTAGTTAGTATAAAATCTATTTTTGAATCAAAATAAACTCCTTTATTTTAATCCAAATATAAATCAAAATAAAACTATTTTATTTTAATTTATACATTTTTGAATAAAATAAACTATTTTATTTTAATCAAAATCTTTAATTAAAATAAACTCCTTTATTTTAATTAATTATGGAATCCAATTCCAAGTAAAAAAAATAATCTTTAATTAAAATAAACTCTTTTATTTTAATTAATTATGAATCCAATTCCATGTAAAAAAATCTTTTATTAAAGGAAACACGGATATTCTTTCCTATTCACAAATAAACTTCTTTATTTTGAATAATATGAAATCTTATTCCATATTTAAATAAACTCTTTTATTTAAGGAAATTAGGATTCTCTTTCTTATTCACAAATAAACTCTTTTATTTTGAATAATATGAAATCTTATTTCATATCTAAACAAACTCCTTTATTTAAGGAAAGATGAATTTACTTCCCTATTCACAAATAAACTCCTTTATTTTAGAAAAATAAAATCCAATTTCAACTCCAATTAGTTATCATGGAATCCAATTCCAACTCTAATTAGTTAAGCATGAAATTCTAATTTTAAAATTAAAATAAACTTTATATTTTAATATTAAAATAAACTTTTTTATTTTAAAATTAAAATAAACATTTTATTTTAATTATAAAATAATTAGGAATATATATGTATATATTCGTAATATTATATATATATATATATATATAATAAAGTTATAATCCATGTGAATCCTTGAAATCCAAAATAAACGTGGCTTTTAAAAAATATATGACCAAGTCATACCAAGTAATTCGGCCATCTTGTAATCCTGTAACTTGCTTTTTAATAAGATTACCTATTTATAAGAAATCCATGGATCATACTTATAGCCTACTAATTTAGTGAATTCCCTTGAATTCCGTATGTATATATATATATATATATATATATATATATATATATATATATATATATATATATATATGATACACTTGTTGCTTTGTTGCTTTGAAAAAAAAAAAAAAACCGTTAGTCGTTATTTCAATCATGCAACATATATGATACAACAAGATTCTTATACAACATATATGATACGGAATCAAATCAAAAAATCGCAAATTCGACGTTTTTTTTTTTTTTAAAATAAATTTTATACAACAAAATTATGCCCAATTAAATTGTTCTAAACACATATCAATATACATATCAAATATGAACAATTAATAATTCGCATAAAGGTTTGGCTCGATGCCACCAAGTAGGTTTGTAATATTCAGAAGAACGCAATCAAATTGCATAAAAAGTGCTAAGCGTGTAAAATCAGAGTTTAGAAAATTTACAAACCATATACCCGGATCACCCTTTATGCACAATTATTAATTAAACAAAAAGATAAAGAATAAAATCATACCCTTGAAGATCGAGCTTCCTCAGGTACAAGTTCACCTCCAAATCCTTTCGCGTTCAACTTGAATCCACCGGGTTTTGTTCCTTCCTTTGATCAACGTTAGCCACCCATATGTTTGGCCTCTAGAGGTGATCCACCAAGGAAAATAAAGATTCAAGAAGAAGGGGTATTGGCTCAACCCTAGTTTTCTATCTCTATAGAAAGGGCGTACTCTCCCACAAATTGGAATTATTATGTACTTCTGATATCTGATATAAGACTCCTCTTATAAAGATATCAGGTAACCTTATTTAATAAAATAAGGTATTATTTAATTAAACTCTTTTAATTAAATGGGCTCCCTAATCTTATTAGGGATAATTAATTAAACTCCTTTAACTAATTTTCTCTCCCTAATCCTATTAGGAATAAATGAGAGTACTTATATTAAATTAATTCCTAAACTCTTTTAGAAATTAAATAATAATTGTAATAATATTAATAAGAATCCTCTTATTAATTTATATTTAATATTTCTAAAATATTAAATGATAAATATTAAGCTATTTAATTTATTCTATCACCATAGATTAAATTAAATATACTTAACATATTATTACGATTATGCCATTAACTTCTTAAATAATTATTCTTCCTTTTATGGTGTGACCCTTTAGGTTCTCCATATTAAACCGGTTGTGAATAAATCAATTAGAACAATTCTAATCTTATTTAAATAAATAAATTAAACAATTAATTTATTTAAATAAATAATATTTATTCTACAATAGGGATAAGCCTCCCCTAGCGATCAACGACTTTCCAGGATAATATAGATTTCAAAATTAATCATAAAAGAACCTTTGAGTAAATAGTTCTCAGACAATTCAATCCTTCCACCATACTGATGTCCCAATTAAATATAAGACATGGAATTACTTGTCAAGTCTTATTTTATTTAATTATATGTATTTCACTCTTAAATGCATGAACTCAAATAATGCAAATTAGAAACTCCTTTCTAATTTTATTCGCTTTGCCAAGGACTACTGGTTTGTCATTTATCGAATCACATAGGACATTTCTCTTCTTTTATTAGAAGTGGTAGATTCTTTATTGATCATACATTATCTCCATGTACAACTTATTATACCCAAGCATACCCTTTGATATACCCTAAGGGTCTTATGGAATAAGTCAAAGTATAACTCATCATACACAAGATACTATGATGATCTCAAGTCCGAGGATTACTTGTACTACTATCACTACAGGAATTCCTATTGACAGGCAAATAAAACTCCATTAGGTATTCCTTAGCGAGCCACGTTCAGTGAACTTATTCTCTAATAAGCACCTACATACTTGTTTTAGTGTCTCCACACAAATGATCATGAGATCAATCATCCTCATCCAATGAGCAAGAAACGTATGTACCAATCTATCCAGATTCACTAATCCCGAATTTAGTAATCCAACGATTGGGAACTATTTTAGTTTTAAGCTTTCAAAGAATTTAGATCTCATTAGAATGATCATCATCATTATTCTAAAAGCATTGCTTAAAACTATGAGTTTATCACATATTATAAAATAGCATCATGTAGATAATTAAAAGCCTTTAATAAATTATTACTTTTTATTAATAAATGAATAAGATTGTTACAAAGTATATGCTTTATCATCAAACATGATTGGCATGTGTGCATACTACTTTCACCGGCATCCACAAGAGACGGACCAAGTCAAGGAAGAAGACGCTAGAGGCATCTTCAGTCAACCGACAGTGATGGCCCCAGCCATCATTAGCTTTTGCTTTTACTTAAAGCAAAAGTCTTTTACTTTAGTTAAAATGTAAAAGTAAAAGTAAAAGAATAACTTTTGCTTTTACTTAAGTTAAATGTTTCTTACATTTACCCATGTAAAAGTAAATGTAAAATGTTTCTTACATTTTACTTTTACTTTAGTAAATTACTTTTACTTCAGTCAATGTAATAGTGATTCTGCGTGAATCAAATAGTAATTTACTTTTCGCTTTTCTATTTAAACAACTCAAGTGTTTAGAGTTGTTTTGGCTTAATTCATGTAGCCTCGTAGCTTCTCTCCCTGAAAGCTCTTCCAAGGTCCTCTCCTTCTCTCTTAGTTAGCGGGAGGCGGCTTTCAAACGATCTTCTTAGTTAAAGAAGAAGAAGAAGTCTTCAATACTTCCTTCTTACCTTAAACATTTAGTCTAGGAATTAATGTAATCCCTTCCTCAAATGTTTATAAATAAAAGTAAGAGATTACTTTACCGATTCACCGGTCATCTTCTTAATCTTTTCTTTTTTCTATTGTTTAAGTTTTTCTTTTAAAAACTTAATCACCGCTGTCATATGGTATCAGAGCCACACAGTTGGTTCTTGATGCTATCGGTGGTTTCGATTAAAAACAGTTTGATTTGTTTACTTAAATATTTTTTCAAACTTTTATTTTTCTTGCTCCGCTTTTAATCGCCCGACCTTCGCCGTGAAACACCCAAGATAGCCTTAAGTCCCGACTAATGCCGTTTGTAAGTCTCAATTGGGAGCAGTGTAAGGCTAAAGGGAACCTTTAGATCTACGGTTATGTATTTAAGGCAAGTAAGGCTAGAGTCTAAGTGGACCTTCAAGAAAAATAATTTTTGTTTAAACATTTAACAAATTCGTCTTCTGTTTAGATAGATTTACTGATAGATCAGGACCAATCGAGTGATCCTTTATTTCAGATTTCAGTCTGATTTGTTTTTAAACAAAATTTTTTACATCATCTAAGAAATTTTGAAAATTTTGACCAATTTTCGGTAGAAAATTTTTTCCTCCTTCTTTATAAACCAATTTTTTGGGCTGATAGGGTTATTTCCTGGATAAAAATTTTAAGGCGGAATAATAGGGGATGGTGACTCATCTGAGAAGATGATCAATAGCACCTTCCGGCATCTACAAGAGACGGACCAAGTCAAGGAAGAAGACGCCAGAGGCATCTTCAGTCAATCGACAGTGATGGCCCCAGCCATCATCAGCTTTTGCTTTTACTTAAAACAAAAGTCTTTTACTTTAGTTAAAATGTAAAAGTAAAAGTAAAAGAATAACTTTTGCTTTTACTTAAGTTAAATGTTTCTTACATTTACCCATGTAAAAGTAAATGTAAAATGTTTCTTACGTTTTACTTTTACTTTAGTAAATTACTTTTACTTCAGTCAATGTAATAGTGATTCCAGCGTGAATCAAATAGTAATTTACTTTTCTGTTTTTCATTTAAACAACTCGAAGTGTTTAGAGTTGTTTAGGCTTAATTCAATGTAGCCTCAGAGCTTCTCTCTCTAGAAAGCTCTTCCGATGTCCTCTCCCTTCTCTCTTAGTTAGCCGGAGACGAAGCTTTCAGCTTCAATCTTCTTAGTTAAAGATGAAGAAGAAGTCTTCAATACTTCCTTCTTTCCTTAAACATTTAGTCTAGGAATTAATGTAATCCCTTCCTCAAATGTTTATAAATAAAAGAAAGAGATTACTTTACCGATTCACCGGTCATCTTCTTAATCTTTTCTTTTTTCTGTTGTTTAAATTTTTCTTTTAAAAACTTAATCACCGTTGTCATATGGTATCAGAGCCACACGGTTGGTTCTTGATGCTATCGGTGGTTTCGATTAAAAACAGTTTGATTTGTTTACTTAAATGTTTTTTCAAACTTTTACTTTTCTTGCTCCACTTTTAATTGCCCGACCTTCGCCGTGAAACACCCAAGATCGCCTTAAGTCCTAACTAATGCCGTTTGTAAGTCTCAATTGGGAGCAGTGTAAGGCTAAAGGAAACCTTTAGATCTACGGTTATGTATTTAAGGCAAGTAAGGCTAGAGTCTAAGTGGACCTTCAAGAAAAAGAATTTTTGTTTAAACAGTTAACAAATTCGTCTTCTGTTTTGATAGATTTACTGATAGATCAGGACCAATAGAGTGATTCTTTATTTTAGATTTCAGTCTGATTTGTTTTTAAACAAAAATTTTTTTCATCATCTAAGAAATTTTGAAAATTTTGACCAATTTTCGGTAGAAAATTTTTTCCTCCTTCTTTATAAACCAAATTTTGGTGATATAGGGTTATTTCTCGGATAAAAATTTTAAGGCGGAATAGTAGGGGATGGTGACTCATCCGAGAAGATGATCAATAAAGACCTTCCCAAGATCCAATTCTGAGACGGGACTAAGTCAAGGAAGAAGACGCCAGAGGCATCTTCAATAATCGACAAACGATGATGCCCCCACCATCATCGCCTTTTTGCTTTTACTTAAAGCAAAAGTCTTTTACTTTAGTTAAAATGTAAAAGTAAAAGTAAAAGAATAACTTTTGCTTTTACTTAAGTTAAATGTTTCTTACTTTTATTTACCCATGTAAAAGTAAATGTAAAATGTTTCTTACGTTTTACTTTTACTTTAGTAAATTACTTTTACTTCAGTCAATGTAATAGTGATTCCTGCGTGAATCAAATAGTAATTTACTTTTTAGTTTTCTATTTAAACAACTCGAAGTGTTTAGAGTTGTTTAGGCTTAATTCAATGTAGCCTCAGAGCTTCTCTCCCTAGAAAGCTCTTCCGAGGTCCTCTCCCTTCTCTCTTAGTTAGCCGTAGACGAAGCTTTCAGCTTCGATCTTCCTAGTTAAAGATGAAGAAGAAGTCTTCAATACTTCCTTCTTCCCTTAAACATTTAGTCTAGGAATTAATGTAATCCCTTCCTCAAATGTTTATAAATAAAAGAAAGAGATTACTTTACCGATTCACCGGTCATCTTCTTAATCTTTTCTTTTTTCTATTGTTTAAGTTTTTCTTTTAAAAACTTAATCACCGCTGTCATATGGTATCAGAGCCACACGGTTGGTTCTTGATGCTATCGGTGGTTTCGATTAAAAACAGTTTGATTTGTTTACTTAAATGTTTTTTCAAACTTTTATTTTTCTTGCTCCACTTTTAATTGCCCGACCTTCGCCGTGAAACACCCAAGATCGCCTTAAGTCCTAACTAATGCCGTTTGTAAGTCTCAATTGGGAGCAGTGTAAGGCTAAAGGAAACCTTTAGATCTACGGGTATGTATTTAAGGCAAGTAAGGCTAGAGTCTAAGTGGACCTTCAAGAAAAAGAATTTTTGTTTAAACAGTTAACAAATTCGTCTTCTGTTTAGATAGATTTACTGATAGATCAGGACCAATGGAGTGATCCTTTATTTTAGATTTCAGTCTGATTTGTTTTTAAACAAAATTTTTTTTCATCATTTAAGAAATTTTGAAATTTTTGACCAATTTTCGGTAGAAAATTTTTTCCTCCTTTATAAACCAAATTTTTGGGCTGATAGGGTTATTTCCTGGATAAAAATTTTAAGGCGGAATAGTAGGGGATGGTGACTCATCTGAGAAGATGATCAACAGCACCTTCCGGCATCCACAGGAGACGGACCAAGTCAAGGAAGAAGACGCCAGAGGCTTCTTTAGTCAACCGACAGTGATGGCCCCAGCCATCATCAGCTTTTGCTTTTACTTAAAGCAAAAGTCTTTTACTTTACTTAAAATGTAAAAGTAAAAGTAAAAGTAAAAGAATAACTTTTGCTTTTACTTAAGTTAAATTTTTTTAACTTAGTTAAATGTTTCTTACATTTACCCATGTAAAAGTAAATGTAAAATGTTTTTTACGTTTTACTTTTACTTTAGTAAATTACTTTTACTTCAGTCAATGTAACAGTGATTCCTGTGTGAATTAAATAGTAATTTACTTTTCAGTTTTCTATTTAAACAACTCGAAGTGTTTAGAGTTGTTTAGGCTTAATTCAATGTAGCCTCAGAGCTTCTTTCTCTAGAAAGCTCTTCTGAGGTCCTCTCCCTTCTCTCTTAGTTAGCCGGAGACGAAGCTTTCAGCTTTGATCTTCTTAGTTAAAGATGAAGAAGAAGTCTTCAATACTTCCTTCTTCCCTTAAACATTTAGTCTAGGAATTAATGTAATCCCTTCCTCAAATGTTTATAAATAAAAGAAAGAGATTACTTTACCGATTCACCAGTCATCTTCTTAAACTTTTCTTTTTTCTATTGTTTAAGTTTTTCTTTTAAAAACTTAATCACCGCTGTAATATGGTATCAGAGCCACACTGTTGGTTCTTGATGCTATTGGTGGTTTCGATTAAAAACAGTTTGATTTGTTTACTTAAATATTTTTTCAAACTTTTATTTTTCTTGCACCGCTTTTAATCGCCCGACCTTCGCCGTGAAACACCCAAGATCGCCTTAAGTCCCGACTAATGCCGCTTTGTAAGTCTCAATTGGGAGCGTTAAGGCTAAAGGGAACCTTTAGATCTACGGGTATGTATTTAAGGCAAGTAAGGCTAGAGTCTAAGTGGACCTTCAAGAAAAAGAATTTTTGTTTAAACAGTTAACAAATTCGTCTTCTGTTTAGATAGATTTACTAATAGATCAGGACCAATCGAGTGATCCTTTATTTCAGAATTCAGTCTGATTTGTTTTTAAACCAAAAATTTTTACATCATCTAAGAAATTTTGAAAATTTTGATCAATTTTCGATAGAAAATTTTTTCCTCCTTCTTTATAAACCAAATTCTGGGCTGATAGGGTTATTTCCTGGATAAAAATTTTAAGGCAGAATAGTAGGGGATGGTGACTCATCTGAGAAGATGATCAACAGCACCTTCCGGCATCCACAAGAGACGGACCAAGTCAAGAAAGAAGACGCCAGAGGCATCTTCAGTCAACCGATAGTGATGGCCCCAACCATCATCAGCTTTTGCTTTTACTTAAAGCAAAAGTCTTTTACTTTAGTTAAAATGTAAAAGTAAAAGTAAAAGAATAACTTTTGCTTTTACTTAAGTTAAATGTTTTTAACTTAGTTAAATGTTTCTTACATTTACCCATGTAAAAGTAAATGTAAAATGTTTCTCTACGCTTTTACTTTTACTTTAGTAAATTACTTTTACTTCACTCAATGTAATAGTGATTCTTGCGTGAATCAAATAGTAATTTACTTTTCAGTTTTCTATTTAAACAACTCGAAGTGTTTAGAGTTGTTTAGGCTTAATTCAATGTAGCCTCAGAGCTTCTCTCTCTAGAAAGTTCTTCCGAGGTCCTCTCCCTTCTCTCTTAATTAGCCAGAGACGAAGCTTTCAGCTTCGATCTTCTTAGTTAAAGATGAAGAAGAAGTCTTCAATACTTCTCTCTTCCCTTAAACATTTAGATCTAGGATTCACATGTAATCCCTTCCCTAATGTTTATACTTAAAAGAAAGAGATTATTTACCGATTTACCGGTCATCTTCTTAATCTTTTCTTTCTTCTGTTAAAGTTTTTCTTTTAAAAACTTATCGCCGCTGTTATATGGTATCAAAGCCACACGGTTGGTTCTTGATGCTATCGGTGGTTTCGATTAAAAACAGTTTGACTTGTTTACTTAAATGTTTTTTCAAACTTTTATTTTTCTTGCTCGCTTTTAATCGCCTCGGACCTTTTCGCCGGTGAAACACCCAAGATCGCCTTAAGTCCCGACTAATGTCGTTTGTAAGTCTCAATTGGGAGCAGTGTAAGGCTAAAGGGAACCTTTAGATCTATGGGTATGTATTTAAGGCAAGTAAAGCTAGAGTTAAAGTGGACCTTCAAGAAAAAGAATTTTTGTTTAAACAGTTAACAAATTAGTCTTTTGTTTAGATCGATTTACTGATAGATCAGGACCAATCGAGTGATCCTTTATTTCAGATTTCAGTCTGATTTGTTTTTAAACAAAATTTTTTTACAAAATCTAAGAAATTTTGAAGATTTTAACCAATTTTCGGTAAAAAAAATAAATTTTCCTCCTTCTTCATAAACCAAATTTTTGGGCTGATAGGGTTATTTCCTGGAAATTTTTTTTAAGGCGGAATAGTAGGGGATGGTGACTCATCTGAGAAGATGATCAACATCACCTTCTGGCATCCACAGGAGACGGACCAAGTCAAGGAAGAAGACGCTTGCGCCAATATTAGGCATCTTCAATAATCGGCAAAGCGATGATAGCCCACCATCATCGACTTTTTTTTTACTTAAGCAAAAGTCTTTACTTTAGTTAAAATGTAAAAGTAAAAGTAAAAGAATAACTTTTACTTTTACTTAAGTTAAATGTTTTTAACTTAGTTAAATGTTTCTTACATTTACCCATGTAAAAGTAAATGTAAAATGTTTCTTACGTTTTACTTTTACTTTAGTAAATTACTTTTACTTCAGTCAATGTAATAGTGATTCCTGTTTAGTCAATAAAAGAGTTAATGTAATTAACAAAGATGATGAAGAAACATCTTTGTTAATTGACTTAATAAGCAAAATCACTGATCCTAAGTTAAAGGCTCAATACACCAAACAGTTGAAAGATTTATTAACTAAAGATAATAGAGAAAATGATAGGTTTATTAAAGCTAAAGAAAAATCAATTTTTAGTCTTAATAAAACCTTGGAAAGATTTAAATCTCCAGTTAAAGAAGTTAGTCTCCCAGAGTTAAATCAAGAAGTTAATAAATTAAAGAAAGAAATAGCTAATTTAAAATTAGAAGTTTCTAATCTAAGAAAAGATTTTGATAAAAAGCCTGATCTTCAGATCAATGATTCCTCATCCAGTGATGAAAATCACGATGAGCCAGAATCATCTGGTACTAAAGATATTTCAGACTTATTTATTCAAGGTCTTTCACTTAAAAGAATTAAAGACATCACCATCCAAAAATGGTATGTATCTATTAATCTAGTTGTGGATAAGAACTTTTCAATACGACTTCTACGCCTTTAGTCGACACAAAAAGTGCATTTAAACCAGATTCAAGAAGGTTTAATTCCAACTAAGTATTACAAAAAGACCAAAGGAAAAATTAAATTCAAATTTTATGGTAGTCAAATGGAAATAATGTATAAATTGCCTAAAGTACATATCTCACAAGATAAGATGTGCTTTAGAACATCTTTTGTTTTGATTCGCAATCTTACGATAAAAAATCATTTTAGGATTACCGCTTATATATTTATTATACCCATTTACTACTAGTAATGAAGGATTAACTGTAAACATTTAGGTAGGAAAATAACATTTAAGTTTCTTATTAAACCAAAAGAAAGAGATTTAAAATTCATTCAAGAAGAGTCCATTTCCAAATCATTGAATTTAATAAACTGTAAATCTACCCATTTGAATTTCTTGAAAGAAGAAATCAAATATAAAAGAATTGAAGAACAGCTTCAAAATGAAGATGTTCAATTAAGAATTGAAGAGTTAAAAACATACATGAAAAATAACCTTTGTTCTGATTCCCTCAATGCCTTTTGGCATAGGAAAAAACATATGGTTAGGCTTCCTTATGCTAAGGAATTTAAAGAACATTTAATTCCTACTAAGGCTAGACCTATTCAGATGAGTCATGAACAAATAGAGTTATGTAAGAAAGAAATTAATGATCTTCTTGATAAAGGATTAATTAAACACAGTAAGTCCCCTTGGTCTTGTCCTGCTTTTTATGTCAACAATGAAGCGTAAAAAAGAGAGAGTGTAATTTCTGCTTAGTTATCAATTACAAACCATTGAACAAGGTCTTAGAGTGGATTAGGTACCCCTTTCCCAACAAAGACGACCTTATCAATAGGTTAAGTAATGCCACCATTTTCAGTAAATTTGACCTTAAATCCGGGTTTTCGGCAAATTGCCATTCATCCGTATGATAGGTACAAAACAACATTCACTACTCCATTTGGACATTACGAATGGAATGTTCGCATTTGCCTAAAAATGCTCCCAAAGGAATTTCAAAATATTCTCAATGACATACTAAACCCTTTCAGCCATTTTATTGTTGTTTATATCAATGATATTCTTGTTTATTCCAAGACTATTGAAGAACACGAAAAACATTTAAAATCGTTCTTCACAACTGTTAAAGTTAATGGTCTTGTTCTTTCTCCTTCCAAATGCAGCCTGTTTCAGGTCAGAATACGGTTTCTAGGTCATAATATCTTCAATGGACAAGTTCCGCCTATTGAACGAGCTATTCAATTCACTGACAAGTTCCCAGATAAGATAACCAATAAAACCCAACTACAGAGATTTCTTGGCTCGCTAAATTATATAGGCAAGTTTTACAAGAATCTCAGGAAGATTTGCAAACCTCTCTTTCAGCGTTTGAAAAACAATCCTCCACATTGGACTGACGTTCATACTTCTGTCGTCCAACAAGTTAAAAAATATGTCAAGGCATTGCCCTGCCTTGGTATTTCCAATGATTCAGCTTTCAAAATTGTTGAAACTGACGCCTCAGATATTGGTTTTGGAGGCATTCTTAAACAAAAGTTAACACCAGATTCTCAGAACAAATTGTTCGTTTTCATTCCGGCACATGGAATACTACACAGTCGAAATATAGTACTATCAAAAAAGAAATTCTTTCATTAGTATTATGTATTAACAAATTTCAAAATGACTTATTAAATCAGAAATTTCTAGTTCACATTGATTGCAAGTTAGCCAAATACATTTTAGAAAAAGATGTTGAAGATTTGGCCTCTAAGCATTCTTTCGCTAGATGTCAAGCTTTGTTAAGCATTTTTGATTTTGATATTGAATACATTAAAGGTAATGATAATTTTATTCCTGATTTTCTTACTCGAGAATTTATTCATACAGGTACTTTTCAGTCATGAGCCTCAGAGGATCTTCCTCCTCATAGGGTCCGGGTCGCCCTACTGGCCCAAGTAATCAGCCCAGAGGAACCTTAATTCCTCACCCAGTTACCCCTGTCTACCAGTCAAACAAGTTTACTGTCCTTGGGACAATCCCCAAGCCTTACAGTTCAGCTCTAGTTAATAAACCTGAACCCATTGACATCAAGGTCAGGCGAGTCATCCTTGTTATTCCTATCACCCTCAGAATTATCCAGTTGAAGAAGAGAGCTCTTCCTCTCTGACTCCTTCTGAGCTCCCGACTCAGTCAGATTTTGATGTCCCAATTAATAATCAATTAAGAGTCATTAAAAAAGAATTTGTATTAGATTGGGATAATCTTGTACATAATTTTAATTCCAAGTCTAATAAAATTAAAAGACATCTATTTAGAAATAATCACCCAACAGAAAAGGAACGTGATAAAATAGTCAATAAATGGAAAAAATTCATTAATAATGAAAAAATTAACATTACTTTTTATGATTGGTACGAATAATATCAATGTAAATGTAATGTTATAACTAAAACTCAATGGATTAAGGAAGACAAATCTAAGGTTTCATCTAGTCATCCACCCTTAGAATCATCTTAATTTCAATAAAAATACTTCTATTACTACCAAATCCATTTAAAATCTCCAATGGTAACAATGATGATAAAAAAATTATTAAACAATTAAATTTTAGTAACCAATACCTAGCAACTGTAGGGAAAGAGTTAGACAAGATTGAAGAAAAGTTTGAAGAAAATATAATTAAAAAACCAGAGTCAAAAATTGTTCAACCATTGTTAAAATTACCAGAAAATAGAGAAAAATTAGGTTTACCTAATAAAGATGGTGATCTTACCTTAGCTATTGATCAGTTATTTAAAAGATTAAAGACAAAGACTGAACCGGAAACAAGCGGTACTATTGCTATTATCGATCAAATTGATTCTGATAATGAAAGTAGTAGTCAGTCTGATGATCAGTCAGTAACCACATCAGTTCAAGACATACATGATCAGTTAAATAAATTAACAGTTCATAATACTAGCATGACCAGAAATTGGTATTCTAGACCAACTCCTCCAGATTTACGATTTGAAGAGAGAAATCTAGATAAACAATTTTTTGTATCGTCTAATAAAATCTATGAATAGAACATTGACGGATTTAGTGAACAAGAAATCCTCAATAAATTAAATCATATGTCAATGTTAGCAAATAGCTATTTAACCAAATTCAATACCCTGACTCAACCAGATATTGTTAAATTATTGGCTAGTGGATTTACAAGTATTCTTAGATCTTGGTGGGAAAAACATCTCACAGAAGAATCTAGATTATCTATCATCCATGCTGCTTATTCGATTAGACACCATTTTAACCCTATTTTTGATGAAACTATTGGTATACGACCACCAGATGGAGTAAATACTTTAATATTTACCATAATAAAACACTTCGTAGGAACTCCTAGTAACATTACAGAGACAATCCACGATCAGTTGAGTAATCTCACTTGTCCCACTCTAAGTGATTTTAGATGGTACAAAGATGTTTTTACTTCAAGAGTTATGATGCGTAATGACAGTAATAAACCATTCTTGAAAGAGAAATTTGTTAATGGTTTACCATCCTTATTTGCTCATAAAGTTCGTGAAGAATTAAGTAAAAATTTGGGATATATTGATTATGATAATCTCACTTATGGTGACATAATCAGCTATATTCAAAAAATAGGATTAAAAATGTGCATTGATTTCAAGTTAGCCAAACAGGCTAGTAAAGACAAGAAGAAAGCCAAATATGAGTTAGGAACATTCTCATGAACAATATGGTTTACCTCTGTGGTGGCTCCCACTAGAGCGGGCTTAGCATGAGACATAAACATCTTGACTCTCAAAGAAGTCATAGACGTCATAAGAAAAAACGTAGTCATCATAAAAATAAAATTCAAAACGATTACTATAATAAGCCAAAACCCGTTAATAAAAAATATAATAAAAAACCTAAAAAATATGATAAAAGTAAAATTGTATGCCACAATTATGGGCAAAAGGGTCATTATAAAAATGAGTGCAAGTAAAACAAAAATTATCTCAATTAAATATTTCTAGTGAAGATACTGAATATATATTAGGGTTAATGAGAATAGAAAATGAAGTCAGTAATGACGAAGGCTCTAGCATTTCATATTCCTCTAATATTAACAGTAATAATGAAATTTCTAGTAGTAGCACTGAAGAAGTCCCTATTTGTGCTGATAATTGCAAGGAAAATTGTTGTAATAAAAGAGTTAATGTAATTAACAAAGATGATGAAGAAAGTTCTTTGTTAATTGACTTAATAAGCAAAATCACCGATCCTAAGTTAAAGGCTCAATACACCAAATAGTTGAAAGATTTATTAACTAAAGATAATAGAGAAAATGATAGGTTTATTAAAGCTAAAGAAAAACCAATTTTTAGTCTTAATAAAACCTTGGAAAGATTTAAATCTCCAGTTAAAGAAGTTAGTCTCCCAGAGTTAAATCAAGAAGTTAATAAATTAAAGAAAGAAATAGCTAATTTAAAATTAGAAGTTTCTAATCTAAGAAAAGATTTTGATAAAAGCACGATCTTCAGATCAATGATTCCTCATCCAGTGATGAAAATCACGATGAGCCAGAATCATCTGGTACTAAAGATATTTCAGACTTATTTATTCAAGGTCTTTCACTTAAAAGAATTAAAGACATCACCATCCAAAAATTGTATGTATCTATTAATCTAGTTGTGGATTAGAACTTTTCAATACAGCTTACTGCCTTAGTTGACACAGGTGCAGATTTAAACTGTATTCAAGAAGGTTTAATTCCAACTAAGTATTACAAAAAGACTAGTGAAAAATTAAATTTAGCTAATGGTAGTCAAATGGAAATAAAGTATAAATTGCCTAAAGTATATATCTGTCAAGATAACATGTGCTTTAAAACATCTTTTGTTTTGATTCACAATCTTACAGATAAAATCATTTTAGGATTACCGTTTATATATTTATTATACCCATTTACTACTAGTAATGAAGGATTAACCTGTAAACATTTAGGTAAGAAAATAACATTTAAGTTTCTTATTAAACCAAAAGGAAAAGATTTAAAATTCATTCAAGAAGAGTCCATTTCCAAATCATTGAATTTAATAAACTGTAAATCTACCCATTTGAATTTCTTGAAAGAAGAAATCAAATATAAAAGAATTGAAGAACAGCTTCAAAATGAAGATGTTCAATTAAGAATTGAAGAGTTAAAAACATACATGAAAAATAACCTTTGTTCTGATTCCCCCAATGCCTTTTAGCATAGGAAAAAATATATGGTTAGGCTGCCTTATGCTAAGGAATTTAAAGAACATTTAATTCCTACTAAGGCTAGACCTATTCAGATGAGTCATGAGCAAATGGAGTTATGTAAGAAAGAAATTAATGACCATTTGGGGGCATGGGCAAAGATTATATGAAGAAGAGAGCGCATACTAATATAACACAGTCGATTACTAAATTAAAACTGATTTTATTGATTAATATAAACTATGTACAAGCTAAGAAGAGAAAAGAAAACAAAGAACAACTTACAAAACTAAAACATTTGACTAGAGAAGTAGAGAAGAGGGGAGAGGTAGGCTAATCAGCGGTAGAAACTAAAGATTCTTCTGAGAGAGAGAGAGAGCTCAGAGTCTTTCTAAGTTTCGAAAACTACTTTGCCAAAAGAGCTCGCCTTCCTTTTATAATACAAGGAAAGGGAACTATTACATTAACAGGGGTAAAGTAAGAAACATTTTACTTAAGTAAAAGAGAATTACTAAAGTAAATACAAAAGTAAAAGTAAATTACTAAGGTAAAAGCAAAAGTAAAAGTACAGACAAGCTACTATTGATAAACAGTGCTAACTTTTGACTATTACAGACGCTTTTGACCAAATGGCCGACAACTTTTGACTTAACGATGCTTTCGGTGGAAAAGAGAGCATCCTTTTATCGCTTGAATCGCTTTGAGGTGAAAAAGTGGAATCTTTCATAATCAATCATTTGAGTGGTGTCAACCGATCGAATCCGTGGTTTGTTTATCTATGACGCCGTGCAAATGGGTCCCGGCGCCTTGAAGGTTGATGGTGCCATAAGGATCGTACAGGCCATCATCCTCTGCAAATTGCTAACTGAATCATTCTGGGAAGAAGCTGAGGAATGCCCAGAGGCTTCTTCATGTAACTCATCGATTCTTTTATTGAGGGCTTGAGCAATTAATTTTAACTCATTACCGGAGCAGTCTTTGAAATCAGAAATGCTACGGGAACAGGTGAAGAACCTATAGGACTGGGTTTTTAACTTGGACTCTTTTGAATTTTCTTCCCGACTTGAGGCGTAAGTCTCGATAGAAATGACTTTGTAGACACTTTTGCCTCGAATGACCGGGAACCGATCGAGATCGAAGAGGGCAACAGAAATTCTCACTGAACTCGACCTATGATTCTCATTAATGTCGAACTTATCCCACCATTTAATGTAAAAAAGGCGGGAAAGTCGAGGGAGTGGATCTGCTATAACTGCTGGATTCGAAGCATTAGCAACAGAGGGCGGTGAAACATCATATTGCCATTTGAGGATCCAGGGGACTTAATATTTACTGGTAAAGAGAAGAGTGAGAGGAATGTTCTCATTCTTTGGATCGGGTTTACTATTATTAGCAAAATGAGTAACTTGGACCTTAAGGGGGTCGGGAAGGAGGTCATATGTAGAACCATGCCTATACCACCAGAGGACGAACCAATAAGAAATTGAACTTTTGAACTTATGATCAAATTGAACGAACCAGGAATGACTATGTGACTCACTCTAGTGAAGGAGAACCTTATACCAGGCATCAATATAATCATAAAAACAAAAGGAATTTTTTTGACTGGTGAGATCCATAAGATCAGAGGGATTTTTACCCCAATCTGAAATTTGAAGGAATTGTTTAATATACAAAGAATGATAAAGGACTTTTGATTTATCATTATTTGCATAAATGGGTTTGATATTTACTGACTCTGTTTCGAGGAGAATGTCCTTATAATATACAAGAGACTTATAAGGAGCAGATGGCGGAAATGCCAAACCGTGGGAAAAAATCAAGCAAAGAAGTTTAACTGGGTCATTTTTGGTTTCATATATGGTTCAATATGGAACAAGTAACTTTCCCATTTGAGCACATGCTCGTAAGGGGATAATCGGGAGTCAAGACGAGGTCTTAGCCGGATTATCGAATCGGATCAACGGGTTCAGTTTATTAACTAGAGTCGAATCAGTAAGGCTTGGGGATTGTCCCAAGGACAGTAAACTTATTTGAATGGTAGACAGGGGTAACTGGGTGAGGAATTAAGGTTCCTCTGGGCTGATTACTTGGGCCAGTAGGGCGACCCGGACCACGTGAGGAGAAAGATCCTCCAAGCTCATGATCAAAAGTACCTGTATGAATAAATTCCCGAGTAAGAAAATCAGGAATAGAATTATCATTACCTTTAATGTATTCAATATCAAAATCAAAAATGCTTAACAAAGCTTTCCATCTAGCGAAAGAATGCTTAGAGGCCAAATTTTCAACATCTTTTTCTAAAATGTATTTGGCTGACTTGCAATCAATTCGAACTAGAAATTTCTTATTTAATAAGTCATTTTGAAATTTGTTAATACATAATACTAATGAAAGAATTTCTTTTTTGATAGTACACTATTTCGACTGTGTAGTATTCCATCCATGCCAGGAATGAAAACGAACAATTTGTTCTCGGGAAATGGTGTTAACTTTTGTTTAAGAATGCCTCCAAACCAATATCTCGAGGCGCCGCTTTCAACAATTTTGAAAGTCAATCATTGGAAATACCAAGGCGAGGCAATGCCTTGACATATTTTTTAACTTATTGACTGACGTAAGTATGAACGTCGGTCCAGGTGGGAGGATTGTTTTGCAAACGCCGAAAGAGAGGTTTGCAAATCTTCCCGAGATTCTTGTAAAACTTGCCTATATAATTTAGCGAGCCAAGAAATCTCTACAGTTGGGTTTATTGGTTATCTTATCTGGGAACTTGTCAAATGAATTGAATAGCTCGCTCAATAGGTCAAACTTGTCCATCAAGATATTAAGACCAAGAAACCGTATTCTAACTTCAAACAGTTTGCATTTGGAAGGAGAAAGAACAAGACCATTAACTTTAACAGTTGTGAAGAACGATTTTAAATGTTTTTCGTGTTCTTCAATAGTCTTGGAATAAACAAGAATATCATCGATATAAACAACAATAAAATGGCTGAAAGGGTTTAGAATGTCATTGAGAATATTTTAAAATTCACTGGGAGCATTTTTTAGGCCAAATGCTTGAACATTCCATTCGTAATGTCCAAATGGAGTAGTGAATGCTGTTTTGTACCTATCATCTGGATGAATGGCAATTTTCCAAAAACCGGATTTAAGGTCAAATTTACTGAAAATGGTGGCATTACTAAACCTATTGATAAGGTCGTCTTTGTTGGGAAGGGGGTACCTAATCCACTCTAAGACCTTGTTCAATGGTTTGTAATTGATAACTAAACGGGGTACACCTCTCTCTTTTTCTTTCATTGTTGACATAAAAGCGTGATGTAGACCAAGGGACTTACTGTGTTTAATTAATCCTTTATCAAGAAGATCATTAATTTCTTTCTTACATAACTCCATTTGTTCATGACTCATCTGAATAGGTCTAGCCTTAGTAGGAATTAAATGTTCTTTAAATTCCTTAGCATAAAGAAGCCTAACCATATGTTTTTTCCTATGCCAAAAGGCATTGGGGGAATCAGAACAAAGGTTATTTTTCATGTATGTTTTTAACTCTTCATTTTTAATTGAACATCTTCATTTTGAAGCTGTTTCTTCAATTCTTTTATATTTGATTTCTTCTTTCAAGAAACTCAAATGGGTAGATTTACAGTTTATTAAATTCAATGATTTGGAAATGGATTCTTCTTGAATGAATTTTAAATCTCTTTCTTTTGGTTTAATAAGAAACTTAAATGTTATTTTCTTACCTAAATGTTTACAGGTTAATCCTTCATTACTAGTAGTAAATGGGTATAATAAATATATAAACAGTAATCCTAAAATGATTTTTTCTATAAGATTGCGAATCAAAACAAAAGATGTTTTAAAGCACATGCTATCTTGACAGATATGTACTTTAGGCAATTTATACTTTATTTCCATTTGACTGCCATTAAATTTGAATTTAATTTTTCACTGGTCTTTTTGTAATACTTAGTTGGAATTAAACCTTCTTGAATACAGTTTAAATTTGCACCTGTGTTAACTAAGGCAGTAAGCTATATTGAAAAGTTCTTATCCATAACAAGATTAATAGATACATACCATTTTTGGATGGTGATGTCTTTAATTCTTTTAAGTGAAAGACCTTGAATAAATAAGTCTGAAATATCTTTAGTACCAGATGATTCTGGCTCATCGTGATTTTCATCACTGGATGAGGAATCATTGATCCAAGATCGTGCTTTTATCAAAATCTTTTCTTAGATTAGAAACTTCTAATTTTAAATTAGCTATTTCTTTCTTTAATTTATTAACTTCTTGATTTAACTCGGGAGACTAACTTTTTAACTCGAGATTTAAATCTTTCCAAGGTTTTATTAAGACTAAAATTGGTTTTTCTTTAGCTTTAATAAACCTATCATTTTCTATTATCTTTAGTTAATAAATCTTTCAACCTGCTTTGGTGTATTGAGCCTTTAACTTAGGATCGATGATTTTACTTATTAAGTCAATTAACAAAGAACTTTCTTCATCATCTTTGTTAATTACATTAACTCTTTTTATCGCAACAATTTTCCTTGCAATTATCAAAGACAAATAGTGACTTCTTCAAAGCTATCGCTAGAATTTTCATTATCATTAATATTAGAGGAATATGAAATGCTAGAGCCTTCACATCATTATCGACTTCATTTTCTATTCTCATTAACCCTAATATATATTTACTATCTTCACTAGAAATATTTAATTGAGATAATTTTTGTTTTACCTTGCACTCATTTTTATAATGACCTTTTGCCCACAATTGTGGCACACAATTTTACTTTTATCATATTTTTAGGTTTTTATTATATTTTTTATTAACGGGTTTTGGCTTATTATAGTAATCGCCTTTAAATTTTATTTTTTTTTATGATGACTACGTTTTTTCTTATGACGCCTATGACTTCGTGAGAGTCAATATGTTTATGTCTCATGCTTCCGCGTTCGCTGAGGGAGCCACAAGAGGTAAACCATATTGTTCGCAGAATGTTCCTAACTCATATTTGGCTTTCTTCTTGTCTTTACTAGCCTGTTTGGCTAACTTGAAATCAATGCACATTTTTAATCCTATTTTTTGAATATAACTGATTATGTCACCATAAGTGAGATTATCATAATCAATATATCCCAAATTTTTACTTAATTCTTCACGAACTTTATGAGCAAATAAGGATGGTAAACCATTAACAAATTTCTCTTTCCAGAATGGTTTATTACTGTCATTACGCATCATAACTCTTGAAGTAAAAACATCTTTGTACCATCTAAAATCTCTTAGAGTGGGACAAGTGAGATTACTCAACTGATCATGGATTCTCTCTATAATGTTACTAGGAGTGCCTACGAAGTGTTTTATTATGGTAAATATTAAAGTATTTACTCCATCTGGTGGTCCTATACCTATATTTTCATCAAAAATAGGGTTGCCGGTTCTAACCGAATGTTAGATGGATGATAGATAATATAGATTCTTCTCGTGAGATGTTTTTCCCACCAAGATCTAAGAATACCAGAAATCCACTAGCCAATAATTCAACAATATCCGTCGAGTCGTGGTGTTGAATTTGGTTAGATAACTATTTGCTACCATTGACATATGATTTAATTTATCGAGGATTTCTTGTTCACTAAATCCGGCCAATGTTCCATTCATAGATTTTATTAGATATAAATGAAAATTGTTTATCTAGATTTCTCTTCAAATTGTAAATCTGGAGGAGTTGGTCTAGAATACCAATTTCTGGTCATGCTAGTATTATGAACTGTTAATTTATTTAACTGATCATGTATGTCTTGAACTGATGTGGTTATCGATCGATCATCGATCGACTATCGCTTTCATTATCAGAATCAATTTGATCGATAATAGCAATAGTACCGCTTGTTTCCGGTTCAGTCTTTGTCTTTAATTTTTTAAATAACTGATCAATAACCAAGGTAAGATCACCATCTTTATTAGGTAAACCTAATTTTTCTCTATTTTCTGGTAATTTTAACAATGGTTGAACAATTTTTGACTCGGTTTTTTTTAATTATATTTTCTTCAAACTTTTCTTCAATCCTGTCTAACTGTTTCCCTACAGGTTGCTAGGTATTGGTTACTAAAATTTAATTGTTCAATAATTTTTTATCATCATTGTTACCATTGGAGATTTTAAATGGACCGCCGTAATAGAAGTATTTTTTATCAAATTAAGATGATTCTAAAGGTGGATGACTAGATGAAACCTTAGATTTGTCTTCCTTAATCCATTGAGTTTTAGTTATAACATTACATTTACTTTGATATTGTTTGTACTCAATCATAAAAAGTAATGTTAATTTTTTCATTATTAATGAATTTTTTCCATTTATCGACTATTTTATCAATGCTCCTTTTCTCATTGGGTGATTATTTCTAAATAGATGTCTTTTAATTTTATTAGACTTGGAATTAAAATCATGTACAAGATTATCCCAATCTAATACAAATTCTTTTTAATAACTCTTAATTGATTATTAATTGGGACATCAAAATCGAATTGAGTGGAGCTCGTATGAGCTTCTGAGAGGAAGAGCTTTTCTTCAACCGGATAATTTCGAGGGTAACAGAATAACAAGGATGACTTCGCCTTACCTTGATTTAAAATTCCTTTTAACTTAATGTCTCTTATAGAAGGGTTACTAAGGACTTGTAATCTCTTCTAGGCGGAATCATGTAGAAGGCCGTAGAAACTAGAATAATCTTCTATAATAACTGGTCTTCTAGAACGCTCAAAGCTTTTTTTGACAGTTCCATCAGAAAATTGCCTAATATTTTCTATATTAATTATATTTTTAATAACGGGTTGTTGTGGTATTTCACTAGGTAAAGTCCATTGACTAGGTAATGTAATATCTATCCTTAATTTAACGACCTATCATTTCTAAGATTGTTTTATTGATTAGAATAACATATCATAACACATCACACTATTATTTATAGTTAATACAAAACCTAATCACATTGTCACATAGTTATATCAGTCATTGAGACACAAACAAACACTTATACAGTCAAACTATATAGGTTCGAATCAAATTCGGTAGCATTTTGGTGTACCGACGGCTTTATCGGGTAATTTTCGAGTGTAAAACTCTAATCTGCATCTTAAATATTATTCTGGATACTTAAATATCAATCATATTATTTATAAATGACTTATAATAATTTATAATTAATTATTATAATTTATCATAATTTTTCAAACTCTAGAATCATTACTAAATGATTTAAATATTAAATAATTCTATTATCATTAATATTTACACAATATTAAAATATTTATGCAACCCTTGCCAAAATATCAAAGTTATTTTATAATAACTCAAAATATTTTTAAAGTATTAATTATTACCCTTAAATGATTTTTAAAACATTTAAAATCATTATTAAACAACTACCATTAATATTTAAATATTAAGGTATTATTCACTAAAATATTAAAAGTCATTTATAATAACTTAAAATATTTTTAAACCACTTATATCCTTTTAAATGATTTTGAATCAATAAAATCATTTTTAATCTATTTATTTAATATTATTATTAAATAAATCTAATATCATTAATATTAAATAATTAATGAAATTTATCTTAACATATTAAAAGTAATATTTTATAACTTAGAATATCTTTAAACTCTTTATTTGCATTTAAAATAATTTTTATAATATTAAAATCATATTTAAACTAATTTATTTAATATAATTATTAAATAAATCTAATATCATTAATATTAAATAATTAATGAAATTTATATTAGATATTGAAAGTTACATTTTATAACTTAAAATATTATTAAATACCTTATTATCATTTAAAATGATTTTTAATATAATAAAATCATTTTTAGTTAATTTATTTAATGCATTTATTAAATAAATTAAATATTAATAATATTCAAATAATTAATAATATTTATGAAAAATATGTCAAATTATTAAAAATAATTTTTATAGCCCTAAAATAATTTTTAAAATTGATTTGGTAATTTTAGAATTTATTTACTATTTTTAAATGATTTTTAGAAATTTATTTAATTAAAACAAAAAAAGTCTGTCGCTAAAGCCTTTAAGCTTTAGCGACAGTGTAAGTCAGCGTCATACATTAGGTGTTCTTGAGGCTCAAGAACACGATCGACTAACATTAATAGTATTGTTGTAACACTTTCTGAGATCGAACTATCGCTCAAGTCATAACACATCACAACAAGGAGATCTAGCCCATCAAACACACTGTCAAAGCTTCCTGGGTTTTCTGGGTTACCCAGAAACCTTGTCAGCTTCGAGTAGGCAGTTTGAGGCTTAATTTTCTTCGAGTTCTGTTAATTGTTAAAGTGTTCTAATGGGTCAGGGTTGTAGTCCTTATGTCATAGTACATATATCATTCATCAGGTCAGTCAAACAACATCAGATTCATAAGATATCACCCGGTCAAACCTTGTCAGAGACAACGTTCATCAGTTTTTTGGGTTACCCAGAAAACTGAGTTCGTGCTCGTCCAGGCTAGTTTGACCATCGATTAGTTTCATTATATTTGTTATCTAAGTGATATAAAGGCACAGATCTAAAGCCCACATAGAAGGTTATAATACAGATACAAAAACATCATCAAAACACATAAAACCTGACAGTTATTAGTCTTTGAAAATCTTGTCAGACGCGGTTAAAGGATTTCTGGGTTACCTAGAAATCACTTGGTCATAGTCGGTCAACTGACTTTGACCAACATTATCTTGTAATCTGAACATCGAATGACCATTATTCTAGTTCTAGATTAAAGATATCATATCATACTACAAGTTTAAACATTTAAACAACAAAATTGATAACCAGATAAAGATCTATGTGGTCTAACATTCGGTTGTAAGACCACTTTTAAAAATTTCCCAGATTTTGTAAAAACTTCAATTCGAGCATATAAATGTTATGGATCCACTATATAGTAACCCAAATCACTAATTTACACCTTATATAACATATCTAAACATTCTTAAATCAAATCCAACATAGCATATAAGATCAAATTTCTAAGTTAGGTTTTATACCTCTATGAACCAAATCTTGAATCTGACTTCTTGATCTGATTATGGGTGAACTTGAGACTTGATTAGGGACTGGTCTAGCAAGAGAATTTCAGATGTTTGAAGTTGAGAGGGTCTTGGTTGAGTGTTGTAAGTAAAATGAGCTAATTTATACAACTTCTCTCTCCTTGATCTTATATAATACTTGAATCTAATGTGCTTGTGATGTAAGATGGCTGGGATTTTTATTTTTGGTTTATAAGCATATGGCTAGGTTGAGTTGGTTTACCAACTAAAGTTATGGAAACCTATACAAGTTATCAATTAAATAATACAAGAAGAACAATTTGGTCATTTGGTTTTTACTTTTAGTGGCAAAGTTGTCAATTCCTTTCTAACCCTTAGGGTTTGACCCTTAAGGTTTAACCCTAAGGTTTTCTAAGCTCAAAATCTAGGATTGTGTATCAAGGGTAAAAATAGAAATCCTAGCTTCTAAAAAGGTGTATTAGGGTTCCTTAATGAAATTAAGTTTCATAATCACTTTAGACTTGCAAATTAGGCTCTATGATCTACTAATTACTATTAAGCTTGCTAAATTAATAATTAGAGTTTATAACTTAGCAATTAGGGTTCCAATCTAGTAATTAGGTTTTCTAAATATTAATTAGGGTTTACCTAATTAACATTAAACATATAAAGGTCATTAACTACATAACACGTAACCTAACAAATCTTGCAGTCATAGTTGGCTTCTGTACTATAATTTATCAGTAATGCTAGGGTTTGTACTGTCCCTCCATAACTGTTCCACAAATTACATTACACACATATCAGGCATGTTTATATTACTGAAATATAAATAATATTATATTATTATTCTCATTCCCTATTCAAAATCCAGACTTAGGGTTTTGAATTCATATCTGACATAACCTTCATACATACCATTATTAATTAAGTTAAAATAATTAACTTAACTAATATAATAGAATACACATCATAATATCATAATAATCATATATACAGTAATCATATTTTTATGGAAAATAAATAATAAATATTTTATTACAAAATTAATTTATTATAAAAATATCTTTTATAATGATCAATAATTCTTAAAAAGAATCTATTTATAATTATTCATCTAATAAATAATGTTACTTATCACATATATACATATATTTTACTTTTACATATTCTCACCCTTATATATATATATATATATATATATATATATATATATATATATATATATATATATATATAAATTATTCGCAAAATTTCTTATTGAAAATATAGGGTTATTACATATATTTTATAATCATGCATATGTATTATCTAAATGCATGCATGCGCCTAATAATATATAAGTATAATATACATACTAAGCATGTGTAATATGCTAGCAAGTAGTTGTGGTGGAAAATAAAGTGAGACAACCATTTTGGGACTAAAGGAAACCGTATATATGCTATCAGCTTTTAATGTTAGAAACCGTGTATGTTGGCATTAAATTTGGCTTTCTTTCATGTGGTCAAATAAGTGTAGTAAATGATAAGTTGATAAAAAATGGCCCGGGCGGATTTAGAACTACTTCCGCGTAAAATCTATTCCAATCTGGACCGTTCAATTCAAAAATTGTTCATCCAAACCGTGCATTCAAAATAAAATTTTCAAAATTTTATTTTTGCCCTCAACTTCAAAAATCTATAAATAGGAGTATTTCATTCATTTTGTTTTTACTAATTCAGTAAAAAGTAAAGCATACTCACGTTGCCTACATTCTTTCTAAAAGCTTTATATCTCTTCTTACAAAAGTTCTGATTATTTTAGAAGAGAAAATTGGTCCAAGTATTGAGATAAGTCATTTAAGTTTAACTTCTGTTGAATCATTTCTTACTTGTTTTATTCTATATAGATATACGAATATACATTGTTCTGCACTATTTTATATATCTATATTTCATATATTTGTCAAATAAAAGGATACTTGGGCGCCGCAAGGCTACGGAGATACACCTCTACGGAGAGGAATTTGAACCGTATGATTTCTTATAGTCTTCAGTAACCTTTTATCGACATTATTTATATAAATATCGTAAAATAGATACGACACTTGATAGCTCTAAACGACACTGAGATACTACTCTAAAAAGTGTAGTCATCCGAACTGGATTTGAGAATCGTAGTGATCTATTGAAAATATTTATACAAATATCAATTGTGAAAATTATAATATTTGTCGTACTTAGACGCCGCAAGGCTACGGAGATACACCTCTACCAAGAGGAATTCAAACCGCATATATTCCTTATAGTACTAAGTGACATTATTTATAAAAGTTCACATAATAGATAAAATATTCTTACATATTATCTCGAAAGTTAAACAATAATATTTGCTATATCGGTTTGTGCTTAACTGCTTTAAATATTATACTTGATTAATATTGTTTGAATTGATTTATTCCTTTTATACAAGCATTGATACATAAACATCTTTCATATAATACTTGTTAAAGATTATCTGAGAAATAATTTTATATAATCCATAGAAAAATACTCTTTATTTTAAAGAGTTAATAATTCTTTTATAAAGTGCATTAAAATTATATATATGCTTAAACAGAAGCATTATTGAGATAAAGCTAAAATTGACTTATCTGCTTATTCAAGAAGAATCTCTAGAAAATATAAAAGTTACTTGAACATTTATAGCTGAGCATATTATACATATTTGCTTAATCAGAAGCATTATTTGATCTAAACAAAATTTCTATCTACTTTAAAGAAGCACATTGTTGAATATAAAAGTCATTGAACGTTTATACATATATATTTGTTCTTAAATTAATATCTGCTTATTTGAGAAGTGTCAACGTCGGGTTTTTATTTGTCCCTTTTCAATTCTTGTTTTCTGGTGTTCTCAAATTATGTGAGATTTGTTTGAAAAAACAAGTGAAAAATGTCCAACATGTATCATGTCGACGATTTGACTGTAAGAGTCGCCAGTTGGTGTTTTTAACTAGTTGCACCAACGCAACTGAGAAAAGGTTTGCACATTGACCCAATGATGTGACACTGCTAAACGGGTCTGTGAAACCGAGATTCATTTGGGTTCGGGGGTTTGATTATGCAGAGGGAAGGAGTTAGGCACTCCCCGACATCCGTGTTGCCACGGTGACCTCCACTTTTCTAGAAACTGTTATATGAATATGTGTGTGTGTGTGGATCAATGTGCAATTTATTTGGAATTAGTGTGAGGCCTCGTTCACACCTATATACAAAGGGTTTAAATTTATAGAAAAATTCAGTTTTAAACATGATATAGCAGTAAAGTTTTGTTAACGAGGTTTTTTTAACCTTGCGCTCAATAGTAATTGAAACCTTTTCATACTTCCATTTTATTATTAAATGTTCGGCTTGTTTGCTTTTATTTTCAAGATGTGAAGCATCTTTGAGAAAATAATATATAACAGTGCCGAACTCCTCATGGGCATGACAACCATATAAGGAAATTCATACACTGTGAATAATTTACAGGCTGCTTACAGCTGAAAATGTCCATCACGGGTATCGAATCTAGATTCAATATATTGAATCTATGATCACATGATTCTTAGGCTCACATGATGCCGTAGTTTATATGAAAAGCAATAAGCAGTTATATATATAAAAGTTATAAATATATATATACAGACATGATCAACCACCACGAAGCACCTCTATGGCGGATCGAAAATATAAATATACAAAAGCAGTAAATATATATATATATATAGACATTATCAACCACCACGAAGCACCTCCATGGGGGATTAGAAATGTAAATAAAGCAGTAAATGCGATAAACCACCACGAAGTAAACTCCAAAGGAGATTTAATCTAAATAAAGTAGTAAAAGGCCAATGCCAGTAAACTCCAGGCCTGACAAAAATGTATATATATATATATATAAAGCGGTAAACGCCTTGGATGTTTCTCAATCCCGGCTCGATTTATCATTTCATTGATTTATCGCTATATATATATATAAAAGCTGTAAACTCTCCAGATGTAAAAAATTGGGCTTATCGAGCGAGTTATATATATATATATATATATATATATATATATAAGCAAGTAAACGCTCCAGATATAAGTCTAGGCTCAATCGAGGCATAACTTGATAATGTTAGTCCATATATATATAAATATATACATATATAAGTATATATATACAAATAGAAATGAAAACCACGGACTGAAGTCCGAGCATATACACACAACACGACTCTCAATGTGAAGAATAGTGTGTGCAAAGATGAAGAGAAAGGCTTTATAGAGTGTAAGAAGGCTTACAATGGGCTGCCAAAGTACACTTCTATGACTATAAATGGATGAACACTCAGCTCCCACCGGTAAAAATATAGCTATATATGACCTAACAGGTGTTTAAAATGAGAAATCACTCAATATGGACTATGTATAGAGAAAATTGGATAGGGCTTCCTCGCCTTTTTTTCTCTTATAAATAGCCACCCCAAGCTCTATATTTATAGAGTTGGGAGCCGCAGGTGTACCTGCGGCAACCCTAGATGCACTTGTGGCTGCCCGGTGTGCCCCTGGCTCCGCGGGTCATACCATTTCGAAGTACGTGCACTCGATCACTATAATGTTCGCTCGAACTTGCAGAACTTCAATCTGAGCATTCGAATGAGGTGTACATGACCTTTTTTAGACGCTTTTATCTAGAGTTACGCAATGACATGGGATTAGAGGTTGTACAAAGTCAGGAAGAGGGGGCCATGCCCATGGTCTTCAAGCTTCAAATTCTATCCGGTGTGCTGCCACGCGTAATAGTCACTTGGGATTGGAACTCCTTGGCTCTTGTGGAACATTTCTGTGCAGAAATGTATGTATGAAATGTTGAGATGGCGCGCTAGGCTTGAGGTGGCAAGATTACGATTTTGCCTCTCACCGGGGTTATCTCCGATTTGAGCTGATGGCAGACGTTGCTCGGGTTACATCTGAGATTGGACTCCTGTAAGTGTTTGAATTTCGTAGGGTCATCTTTAAGTGTGCTTGTCTTCCTGGTGTTATCTCCGGGTCTTTGGAATGAGTGCCTCGGCACAAGGTCTAAGATTGAAGCTGATTGCATGCATTTAAAACAAGCATTTTCGGAGTTATCGCCAGAACTGGAACGGCATTCCTTGGGGTTATCTCCAAGGATGAAACTCGAGTTTATCTCCGAGGTTGGAATTAATATTCCCGGTGTGTGTTCCGGGGTTGAGACTGAACTTCCGGTAGTATCTAGAACGGATGTGAGATGTCTTCCAAGGTTATCTCTAAAAGACGAATCTGCCCTCCTGTAATGTTAGTAACAGGTGTGAAAAAAATTTCGAGTGTCTACAGATGCCCTTCTTTATCATATTCATGCAATGCAAGGTATGGATAAGATAAAGAATCCTAGACACTTAAAATGCAACAAGATAAACATGATGTTATATGCAGCAACATGATGCAAATGTATGATGCATATATGTTGTTTGATTGTTTCCCAACATGATGGAATGATTGTTGATTCTCTGTTAATCCTTACGGGGATAACAATCAGTGATGTCTTGGACATGCGATCCAAGTCTTCAAGAATGTTAATGTTGTGGTTATCACCAAAGTCCTGGATCCTTTATACAGACTTTACTCCAAAGATGTGCCTCTCGTGTGCAAGAGATCTGTGGGGATAAAGATATATCTGTGTGAGGATGTGTATAACATATTCCATGATCTTGTCGGAGTTACTGCCAATAATATGTATTGTTAGGGCTACCTGACCTTCGATGATGTGTGTATAACCAGATAGATCTTTGTTGGGCAAACTGTCAAGGCTGCTTAACGTTCATTGATGTGTGTATCAATGGTTGCATTGCGTTGTGACCCCCGCCAGGAAGGTTATGGATAAATGCACTAATGGATGAGATCATCGAATGGCCTCTGATGCTTCGATGCGTTTACTTGCCATCAGTTGAAATGACGTTAAGGCTGCTTGACCTTTATTGACACGTACATCAATGGTTGAATTGTGTTGTAACCCCCGTCGGTGATTCATTCATAGATGAATAATGCGTTTCAACCCCCGCCGGGGATACGTGGATGAGTGAAAGTCTGCGTTGTGACCCCCGCTGGGGATACTTTATCAATATTTGAAATTGGCGTTATGACCCCCTCCGAGGATAATTTATTAATGATTGAAATCAGTGTTGTGACCCCTGCCGGGGATACTTTATCAATGATTGAAATCGGCGTTGTGACCCCCACCGGGGATACTTTATTAATGTTTGAAATCGGCTTTGTGACCCCCACCGGGGATACGTCTTTAGGGTTATGACCTTGTGTTTGGCGGCACCAGACCTGTGTGAGCTATTGCCGAGTATGATTTGTAAAAGCTGAGGTCACTAGTATAGTATACCTTGCATTCAGGCGAATACCGATGAGTGACATGTGAAGCCAAAGTTTGGCCCGTGAAAACCAAGATTTCAGGTTACTCCGCTCAATCGCGTAGCGTTTTTATTCCTGATTTGGTCTTTTCAGCTTGAGACCTCCTTTGCAACTCGAACTGAATTGAGTTAGAGGTGTGGGACCCATGTAGGGCATCTAGTATGTGATCGTGGTATGATAGCATGTCACCATCAGATAGGGTGACTGTAGATCATTTGTTACAGTATACTATGACCCTGTTGATGTTTCAGGTTCACACAAGGTTCGTGGAGGGCATTCTGGAGCACTGGGTATCGAAGAGGCAGGTTTTTCAATTTGGGACCCAAGAGTTGACTCCTACTCTGGAGGAGTATGCACGTTTGATGATGTTTCCACTGGACAGACCTTGCGTGCATATGGCGATTAGAGATATGAGTAAGCACTTCATGACCCTCACTAGTTTGAGGCATAGGGTGGTGCAGGATGAGCTCACATCTGGCTACATTATATCCCAGCATTTTCTATTTGATAGATTTGGCTCAGAGGATAGTTATGCACGACATTTCGGGGATTTCACCATACCAGAGGATCATTGGCGTTTGGCCAGAGTAGATGTACTGCTATTGTGTTTACTGTCATATGTCTACATGACACAGTACATGGATGAGTTGGATATAGGAGTCATCATAGCAGTGAGAGCTCTCAGGGAAGGTCACACCATCATACTGATGATCATAGCAGAGACTCTGAGGTCGGCCACATACTATTGCACTTATCTGACAGGAGTGTTTACAGGAAGCTCGGTCATGTTGTACGTGTGGTTTATGTCACACTTGAGACCGATTGGCACTTTTAGACGGCATGGGTATTGTTTCACCCATGATATAGCCATATCACACTCCTTTCAGCCTGCGAAGTGTATAGATGTTGCATCTTGGTCAGCTCACCCTACAGCTTCATCACTCATGCTCTAGGCATGGATTATCTCCCTCTGGCTAGTTTGAGAGGGATGATCACCTACCACCCACTGGCCGTGATGTGTCAGTTTGACCAGTTCCAGGATTTCAATCCTTTTGAGGAGGCATCAAGTCAGCACTTCGCTTTTCGCACTTATCAACAGAGGATAAATTTAGGTTGTATGCATGTTAGGATCTGTGAGAGCTAGCTAAGTTTTCCATTAGCCATCCAGGTTATTCTGCAGAGTATTCCACATGGATGGAGATAGAGTATGCATTAGCTGCGGTAGTATCCATAGTGTAGGGGATTGATTTCGACGATGAGGAGCCTATGGAGGAGGTTTATATTCCCATCGATGAGGATTTGACTGCTGGGTTGCCAACATTTATGATGGATTCTACCACTACGAGTGGTACTGTGATTCAGCATTCAGCATAGTATCTGGAGCAGAGTCTACATTTGATGACCTTTGAGAGAGATCAGGCTAGGGCCTTGATGTTGACATCTCTTGATGGGAGAGACACAGCTCTATTAGAGAGAGACAAGGCTAGATTAGCTAGAGATGCATTGATTATAGAGCGAGATGCTGCCCTATCTACCCAGGATGTGGTCGTCATAGATAGTACTTCAGTAAGATCCCTTACGACTGGCATCCTTGCCAATATTAGTGCATAAATTGATGAGCATCATGCCACCATGCAATTAGCCTTGGATCTGCTAGCTTGTGTAGATACCATTGGGTAGGAGCTTGCAGCGTTGCCTCTTTCTTTGGAGAGGGATGCTATGTTAGATCTGATAGTTCGCATGCATACACATCCGTAGATAGACTTGTATTTTCCTGCACAAACTAGCTTAGCCATTTTGTCATGTACATCACATATTGTATTTATCAGATAATATTATATATGGCAGGGAAATATATTTTGATTCACTTCCCTTTCATTTGTGCCTTAATATTTTCTTGATATTTGTCTGCTTCTTCAAGGCTTGTGATCTTGATGCATTCTGAACTCATCCTTAATGTATGGACATTGAGATGTCGTAGGATCTTTCAGAACGGATCATTGATCTGTGTGTATCCCTACCATCTTTGGTGTCTTGGGACTAGTTTTTGTATGGAAATGTGGAGAGGAGTTTGGCTATTCCTCTCTGAGATTGACCGCACCAAAGATGGTCGCCAATACTCCTATTTTTGAGAAGCCTAGTTAATTCCATCTCTTATAGATTGGTGTTGCTCTTCGAGGCACAACCGCAACTTAGATGGTCGCCGAATCTCCTATTTGTGAGGAGAGGTTAGGTAGTTCGATCCCTTTGGTCTGAACCGATGAAATGTGGTGGATTGAAGTTTGATCCCAGTACCATATGATAAGTATTTGTGTTTTGGTAGGGGTTAGACCGAACCATAAATGGCTGCCTATGTACTGCAATTGAAGAGGAGATCAGGTCTGCATAGTTCGAACATGCTAAAGAGGTTCAACACTAAATGTGAAAGGTGTAAATGGGTGTAGAAGCTTTATTGATGAAGAAGGGTGTAGAAGTGTTTCTGTGGTTTTTGTAGAAAAAGGGCAGAAAGGTTTTTGTTGTTTTTTTATTGCGATCGGGCCATATAGAATATGGTTGCCTACTTACTTCCGGGTATCAGGGAGATCAGGTCGACGTAGTTCACCCCTCAGGATGAATTATAGCCGAAGAGAAGTATGAATCCCATGGGTTGGTTATACTATGGGGAGAAGAAAGTTTGATCCCATTACTGGGACAAACTGCAGGTGTGGAAAAAGTTTGATCCCGTCTTCAGGATAAACTTCAAGCATAGAAAAGTTTAATCCCGTCTTCAGGATAAACTGCAGGTGTGAAAGGTTCAATCCCTGGGGGATAACCGAAATTGTGTGAGAGTTTTGAAATGAGGTGAAACCAGGCTGCTGGTTTGAAGTGTATGTTTCCCTGAGGGGAAGAAGTGTATGTCAAAAGGGTTAGAAAATCAGAATGACTAGTGATCTAATGATCCAACACTAGGATGTTTGCTTGATGAAAACCTTAGACATAGTACCGTTTCACGGTGTCTGAGTTGATAAGCTGTGGAAATTCATCGCCATCCATTTCCTGTAGTCTGAGAGCGCCTCCTGTCAATACATCCTTGAAAACAAACGGGCCTTTCCAGTTAGGAGAGAATTTTCCTTTAGATTGATCTTAGTTGTCAATGATCTTCTTTAAAATAAAGTCATGTTATTTAAACTGTCGTAAGTAGACTTTTCTGTTGTAGGATCTTGCGATCCTTTGCTGATATAACTGACCATAGAAGATAGCTGCGATTCACCTTTCATCTATTAGAGACAATTGGTGATACCTGTGTTGTACCCATTGGTCTTCATCCAACTGAGCATCCATCAACACTCTAAGGGATTCCATTTCCACCTCTTTGGGGAGCACTGCTTCCATCCCATAGGATAATGGGTAGGGGGTTGCCCTAGTGGAAGTACGCATTGAAGTTCTGTACGCTAATAAAGTCAGAGGTAAGAGGTCAGGCCATCCTTTTTGATTGGCGGACATTTTCTGTATGATCTTCTTGATGTTTTTTATTAGCCGCTTCAACAGAACCATTCATCTTTGGACGGTAGATGACGGAGTTAAGGTGTTTGATGTGGAATTTACTGCATAACTCCTCAACCATTTGGTTGTTGAGGTTCTTAGCATTGTCTAACACATTGACCTCTAGTTGTTCATATCGACAGACGATATTGTTTCTGATAAAAGCAATGATGACTTCTTTGGTAACCCTGGGGAAGGAGGCTGCTTCTACCCATTTGGTGAAGTAGTCAATCATGGTGAATATGAATCGATGTCCATTACTAGCTTTGGGCTTGATGGACCCGCTCACGTCCATTCCCCACATTGAGAAGGGCCATGCCAAACTCATATTATGGAGTTCCCTTGGGGAGGTGTGGGTAGCATTCCCATGAGTTTTGTATTGATAACACCTCTTGACGTGATCATCACAGTCAGCTTTAAGCATAAGCCAATAATTCCCTGTTCTGAGGATCTTCTTAATAAGTAGGGGTCCGCTCATGTGTGGGCCACATACTCCACCATGGATCTCATCCATGAGCCTTTGAGCTTGGTCTTTGTCCAGACATCTAAGGAGACCTAATCCTGCATCTCTTTTCTAGAGTGCATCTCCACTCAGGTAGAATTTCATAGCAAGTCGATGGATCCGCCTCTTTTCAGTCAAGCTCACCTCAGCGGGTGTAGATCCATCTCGTATATACTCCTTGATGTGTTGATACCAAGGGTTGTGGATGGGAGGTAGCTTATTCGATACTTATCCATCAAAGCTCCCATAAGCTAAGGCCTTTTGCAAGGCAAATGTGCTGCTTGACATGTTTTCCTTGTTAGGTATTTGAATCAAGGAGGCCAACGTTCCTAGTGCATCCGCAAATTCATTCCTATTATGAGGAATGTGTAAAAAGGAGATTTCTTCGAACTCCAAAGCCATCTGTAGAACTTGCCGATGGTAAGACAACAAATGTAGTTCTTTGGTTTGATAGATTCCTGTATATTGTTTTGATTACAACTCAATCCCCAAAGATGCTTAACCACTTGATGCCCATTGAATGGGCAAGTTTTAGCCCCATGATATAGCCTTCACTACTCACCGTGTTGTTGTTGTGACAAATCGCAATTTGATTTGCGACGGACATTGTTCCCGCATCGGATACTATAGAATCTCCAGCTCCAAAGACCTTTTGTATTAACAGCTCCATCGAAATACATTTTCCATGCATGGCATGTATCGTACTAATGGTGTTCCTGAACTGGCATTACCCCTTCATTGGGGAAATATGTTTCCAAGGGTTTGTAATCCCCTGCAGGTGCGGCGGCCAGTTGATCCGTAATTCCTTGACCTTTGACAGACTTTTACGTCACATAAACAATGTCAAACTGCTGTAGGATCAACTGCCATTTGGACAGCCAACAATTTAGTATGGGCTTACTGAACACATACTTGAGAGGATCCACACGGGATATGAGATGGGTTGTGTTACCATGGAGGTAATGTTGTAACCTCATGAAAGCCCATGCTAAAGCACAACAAGTCTTTTCAATCAAAGTGTACTTGTGTTCGCTGGTGCTAAATCTTTTGCTGAGGTAATAGATAGCTCATTCTTGGCCTCTATCGTCTTTTTTCCCCAGCATGCAGCCCATAGCATTTTCATTAATGGACAGGTACATGAACAGGGTAACATCATCCCTGGGAGGTACCAAAACAATAGCGTTAACCAGCTGCTCTTTGATTGTAAGGAAGGCTTTCTTACACTCATCGTTCCATTTCATGGAGGAGTTCTTCCTTAACAGCTTGAAGATGGGTTCACAGGTTGCTGTGAGTTGAGAAATAAACCTACTAATGAAGTTAATTCTTCCCAAAAATCCCCGTATTTCCTTCTCTGTATAAGGAATGGGCATTTCCTTGATGGCCTAGATTTTGGTGGGATCCAGCTCAATCCCTTTGTGGATGACTAGGAAACCTACCAACTTGCCTGATTTGACACCAAAGGTGCACTTGGTTGGATTCAACTTCAAGTTGTACTTACGCAACCTGTTGAAGAGCTTTTTAAGATGGTCTAAGTGGTCTTCTTCCCTTCGGTATTTGAAAATGATGTCATCCACGTAGATCTCTATATCTTTATGCATCAAATCATGGAAAAGAGCCATCATGGCTCGCTGATAAGTTGCCCCGGCATTGATGAGGCCGAATGACAATCGTCTATAGCAGAAGGTTCCCCAAGGCGTTATGAAAGCAGTTTTCTCACGATCATCCTCAGCGACCATAATCTGATGATACCCCGCAAAGCAATCAGCAAAGGAGTACATGCCGTATTGATCAGTATTGTCAATAAGAATGTGGATAAAGGGCACGATAAAGCTATCTTTAAGGTAAGCTTTGTTCAAATCCCGATAATCCATGCAAACTCGCACCTTTCCTCCTGGTTTAGGCATGGGAACAATGTTGGATATCCATTCCGGATATGTGGACACTATGATAATGCCAGCTTGAAATTGTTTCATAATTTCTTCTTTTACCTTTAAACTCCACTCAGGTTTTAATCGCCTGAGCTTCTGCCTGACTAGCTTAAATCCATCCTTAATGGGAAGGCGATGAAGGACATTGTCAGTGGACAAACCCACCATATCTTTGTGAGACCATGCAAACACATCCTAGAATTGGGTTAATAGTGCAACCAAGTAATTCCGTTGGCTTGGGGTTAGGTCTGAACCAATCTGGATTAGCTTAGGGATTTCTAAGGTTCCAAGATTGAAAGGAATGGTTTGATCAAGATTAGGTTTAGGTTTGTCTTCGACCCATTCCTTAATCTCCTGAGGTATCTCAATGTCCTCTTGTATTTCCATCAAGTCTGAGTCCAACTTTTCATCAAAGTTACAGTCCTTGTGGAGAAAAGGCACCTCATCAGAAAGTACATGCACATCTAAATTCAGAGTCCTGAAACAAAATAAGCTTTCACTTAATATATGAAACTGTTTAATCATACAAAAGTGTTAGCATGTACTAATAAAATAACTGCTAATACTGTACAGAAAAGTAAGCAATTAAAGTTATCTACAGGGCAGAGGGATTTCTGCCTGTTTTACCCTCATTGACCAATGCATGGAGTGCTGCTCCAATTGTCGAGGGTAAAGTCCTGATGGACTGCAGTGATGGAGGGGCTGTCATCTTCCTCCTTTTCCCGAATGATAACCATAACATCTAGGCAATCATCATCTGGGGTGTATCTATTTGTATGTTCATCATGGATAATGATGCGTATGCCTGACATCATCAAGGTGATGTCATGTTTACGTTTCGTTCCTTTCCACTTCTTGAATGAGAATCAGACGTCTTTTTGCTTTAAATGGTACTGGTTTGGGAAACAGCATAGCCATAACATGGGCTGACACCTTTACTAGAGACTATATCAGCTCATGAGGTGCGGGTGGAGAAAATTTCCATATGGCGAAAGCTTGAGGAATCTGTTTGTGCTTATGAGGATTCCTTTGACTGGAACTAGTAGAATAGCCTAGTCCGGATGTCCCAATTTGACTAGACACTTGAATTGGGTGCGCAATACCCTGCTGATTTTTACCTAGCCCTTCTCAAGGCAGATGAACCAATGAAATCATTTCTTGGGTAGCTGCCATCACTTTAGCAGAAATCTTAGGTACGGGAAGTGGCGCTCCAATAGGATGGTATTGTGTGTTACTCACTTCCAAAGTATGAAAACTGGTCGGCTCAACTTCTGAATTGAAGCTGATGATTGGTAGGTTTCCTTGTTCAGGGCATTCTGGCTCAGCGTTGACAGTGACTAAGTTATTGTTGACAATGTATTTAAGTTGTTCATGAAGTGTAGAAGGGACGACTCCAGCCATGTAGATCCATGTTCTCCCCAATAGCAGGTTGTATCCTGAATCTATCTTGAGGATGTGAAAGGATACATTGAATGTATTTGGACCAATCTCAATTAAGCGACTCAATCTATCCGATAAAATTTTTATCGGGATCCATCAAAAGCTTTGATAACCATATGGCTGCTTCGGATTCGTTTGATATTGACGTTCATCTTTACTAAGGTGGCATAAGGACAGATATTCAGAGACGAACCTCCATCTATCAAAACTCCAGCTAACATATACCTGGAGGACAAAACTGCAATGTGTAATGGCTTCCAATGACCGGTCCCTTTGGGCGGTATGTCGTTATCAGTGAAGGATATAACATTGTTGTTAAAAATGTGATCAACCAAATGTTGAAATTTTTCCACATCCACTGATTTTGGCAAGTAGGCTTCTTCTAAAACCTTTAATAAGATCTTCCTGTGATCCTCGGAAGAGAAAACCAAGTCTAGTATTGAGATCTGATGTAGAGCTTCTCTTAAGCTTAGAACCACCTTGGCTTCATTATGGACCATAGTGCGGAGGAAATTATCAATCTTCTCAATGGGAATCTTCCCCTTTTCTTTTATGGCGGGCTTCACCCTTTGAGGAAGAT